>PQWD01001998.1:0-80375 GCA_019425675.1 Leucinodes orbonalis
TGAAAACGAGGTGCCGTTACGTGGTTAACGAATAAAAATATTCGAAAGTTATACCACTACACAATACAGCTGCGAAACTAAATCTCTGAGGTACATAGATTATATTAATCCTATATCGTGTTTAAATTACTGCAAGTATCAACACATTAACCATTTGGTGTAGTGGTTTGAGACGTCGGCTACTACTGTGCGTAACATGAGAACATTAAGTGCCTTAAAGAATGTTTAAAAAGTATTATATGCTATTACAAGGGATGTAAGGCCTTGATATTACTGTTGGTCGTTTACGCAGTAGGCGAGGCCGTGCTATGCATTACATGCAGTGCATCCCAGAAATTGATATTAGTTTTGATTCATTATATGCACAGATTATAACACTTATCATTTATCCCGGTTTAATGTTAGAATAGCCAAAGTCTACATCTGTTTACGTGGCAGGGCGTGGCAATTTCAACTTTCATTCACTTCCATAAGTTATTATTTTTTGTTAAATTACAAGGCAGTTAAAATAAAAACATTGAAATGCGACTTTGACATTTTGATGAACTCACTCTCACACACACACACAGCAAGGGAAAAACACTGTACAGCCTTGTTTATATAAATGTCATTTAATTATTATTTATACATGATGTGTATATTTTAATACTATTATATGTATCGTAATATTTATTTAATTAGTTATTATGCATATGGCAATATTCTTAAATATATCACTTTATTAGTTTGTATTAAATACCTATTGTTTATATTGACAGTCAATAAGACAGCCTTTCATTTGTTTATTTATTTATCTTTATCATCCATGATAGTCACTTGTGCTCTGTCAGAATAACAGCGTTGCGTGTCCACTTTTGAATTATTTAATACCAACTCAACACACGGCAACAAAAGTGAGACAGGGCCTTTTGACCACATAATATATTGTATTTTCTATTTATTAAGTATACATGATTTGCTTTTTTTCGTTTTTACATTGTTTTTTTTTTTTTTTTTTTTTTTTCTTGTTTTGTTTTCTTTGTTTTTGTTTTCTTTATCGTTGAATTGTTTTGTACTGTTATAGTCTTGTAATGTTAATTTGTGGTCAAATAAATGTATTTTCTTTCTTCTTTCTTTCTACTACACCAAGAATTCCGGGTTCCTTCCCCGCACACTACAAACATTTATGGTTAAATATATGTAATAATGAAAAACAGTATATAATTATGTTTATCAGTTGTTTATTCTATATTACAGGCTGGTGCTAAGTTTGGGGCTAGATGGCGCTGTGGAATGTTAGTGGATATATATTTCCACCAATATACTTAAACGGACATGTTCATACGAAAGTTACTTGAAATGCGCGATCTACTACTGAATACGAAAGCGTAGAAATGATATATATCTAGGAATGATATTGTGTACTTAATAAACTATTCGATAATTCAGCCAGTGACCAGTATAATTTAGAGTAATGAATTTCTTAATTCACTATACCTATCTGAACTGCCCCACAACGAATTGACGTTTGAAATTGTGATATATCTATTGAGATATTCAACACAACTTTCGATTGCTGTATTTATTTTACCATTACACACAATGCAACAAGTCTATGTCTTGTCGTGGAAAGGCATAGAAAATCTATTGTTCTGGGGGCAGTTAAAAATATTTACTTTAAAAAAATGCTGCTTGAAAGTGGAAGTACCCTTATTTGACTGTATCAATTGAGCAGCTGATGAACTAGCTTATATACCTACCATGTACGCTTTTGTTCCCTACTGATCCGCTAATCTCATTTAATTTTTCGTAAAACATCTGTGAATGAACCATGAACAAGTCCAAAGAACTAGGCATTAAAGTGGGGATCGTATTGCGAAATGTATCTTCATTAAAAAATGAATTTCTGGATCATTCCTGGTATTTTTTTGGTGAAGGACTTCGTTTTTAGGATTTAATTTATTTGATTCTTGACCATATATAGCGAATTATTATGTGGTATTACGAGAATGGATAGGATACGAAATGAGTACGTAACAGCAAGCGTGAAATTAGCACCGGAGGCTGTAAAGTTGAGAATAAACCGGTAAGCCTACGGGGACCTTTTGTTATTAGGAGGAATAAATTCCACATGACGAAGCGTGTGTTAAGTTTGAATGTGGATGTATGCATACACAGAGGCAGAACAGAGAAAATAAAGATATGGACGAAAAATACTGCGTCGATCCCAAGTAACAGGTAAGGGTAACAGTGTGACGATGAATTATATGCAGGGGGACAGGGAGGTTACTCTTATAACAGTATTACTTCGCCTTTTCTGGTACAAAAATGCTGAGGTGTCATTAAAGTTTGAAGATATGGCGGTAATCCCCCTGGCCTTCCCACGCAGCATAGCTATGAATTGATAATAATGTATCTTAAATTTTATTCAATTTAGAAATACAGTAACCGTGCTGACCTTGTACTGATATTAAAAATGAAACAAAAATACTTGCGTGCGATAATAAAAATACACATGCCATTAGTGGCGCGTTTTTTAATATTTGTATTGACTGTATGTTTTCATACTTAAAAGTTGAATAAGTTGTTTTCAGTTAAGAACAAGGACATCCCACCAAAAACATTTTATGTGAAATGTTGCCAAAACGACCGTATAAGGTTCTCGTTTACCGTTTTGTATCGTGGAGGTGATGTGAACATTTTGTTTCTGATTTGAATTAAGTAACGAAACAACCAAGCCATACATATTTACTGGTATGTAGAATTTGCTAAAGTTAGGGTCAGTAGAGTAAGGCCGTGTAGATTCTGTCTTGATCAATTCGTCTCAAATAAAATTCTTCCATTTGAGGGTAGGGTCCCCCCCCCCCCGTTTTAGGGGATGGTGGCGAAAATCTTAAATTTATGTTTTTTTTGTTGGTTGCTTCCAAAACTTAGATCGCATACCAAATTTCAGCTTTCTAGCAATTGCTAAATTTATAAGTACCTATACTATACATCTAGTACTTATATTATGCCGTGTGGAGAAGGCGATTAGAATACATTTGTCTCCACCACTTCTCTTCCCGAGGGTGTCGTAAGAGCCGACAAAAGGAAATAGACCAGATGGTGAGCAGTAGCGCCATCCTGCGTACTGGTTCTTACTGCGGTCACCAACCCGCATGCCCAGCGTAATGACTACGGGCATTTATCCCTCAATGAGAAGCGTAGAATCCCCGGGCTACGAAAAGGTGCCACAAGCAACTGATACTGGCAACGTACAATGGACGCACGATGCGGCTGGACCATCACCTCTCCGAATGAGAACAAGAGCTAAGTCATATTACCTGGAGCATACTGGGGTTGTCTATGTAAGTCCGAAGAGAGGGGGAGGATACGATAACCCTGGACTCCGGAAACTTGCTCTACTTCCGAGAAGGTGATAGGGTTTCCCAGGGTGGTGTCGGTTTTCTGATTCACAAACGCGCTAATCTAAGGAACTACTGGTTCGATTTGAAAAATTACTGTGTTAGATAGCTTATTTATCGAGGAAGGCTATAGGCTGTATATTATCACGCTACAAGCAATAGAAGCGAAGCAGCAATGAAGAATGTTACAAAATCGGGGGGAATTTTTCATACTTGGAGCTTCCGCTGCGTACGCTGCGTAAACGGTTAAAGTTTCGCAAAAGTAATGTATGAGAGTATTCATAAATATGACATTAATCCTTGTCCAAATAAATACTTTATTTATCACAAGTATTTTTTCTTATTTAAATTGTTTTATTTCATCATTCAACTTAAATTAATATCTTATGAGATATCGCATACTCACCTATATAAACGAAGTAGCGGATTAAAGAGAGCGTTAGGCAAAGTAACTATTCCACGCGGACGAAGTCGCACGCAAAAGCTAGTTTCGTTTAAAGAAAAATATTACGACTTCAATGAAATAAAATTATGCAAAATTAAGTATTTGTTTGGTGCAGCCCACCATCTCATATATTTTACAATGTTCCAGTGAAACCGAGGTAGCTGTTACCTTGGTTAACGAACAGCACTTATCAACGTCAAGAAATATACACAACACATTTAAAATGTGCAGCTGATAAACTAGCTCATAAACCGAGGACACTGCTGTTCCCTACGTGACCTGTTTATGTCATTTATTTTTCGGTAAAACATCTTTCAAATGATCTATTAAGAAGTTCTAAGAACAAAATCTTAAAGTGGTGATCGCATTGTACAATGTATGGTCAACAAAAGATGGACTTCTGGAGCTTTCCTGGCTGTTAACCAGGTAATCCCAGGATCCATCCCCGATAATAATTTTTTCTGCGTTAAGCCTCCGCTGAAAATTTTAATCATATGCACAGATAACGAATTGGTGTGGGATGGGATATGACGAGAATGGATGGGATACGAAATGAATGGCTGAAAAGTTGAGAGGAAATCGGTTACCTTGGGATGTACATAATATTTTTATGAGAAGGTACATAATATTTTTAAGAGATAAATTACACATTACGAAGCATTGTAAAACCTGAATGTGCATGTATGCTATTATAGAGGGAGACCAAAGAAAACATGGATGGAATGTGTTAAGATGGATATGGAAGAAAAATACTTACTGGATTTTTTCAATGAACAGTAGGCAAACGGTTTACTTGATGGTAAGTCACACCACCGCCTATGAACATTTGCAAAACCTGAGGTCCCATAAATGCGTTGCCGGCCCTTTAAAAGTATGCTTTTTATTTGACGGACGCCAATTCATATCGCTCCGGAAATGTATCCAGTAGCAGAAAATGACGAAAGAATCAAACTGTGGAAAACCTCCAATCATCCAGTGGTGAGGATGAAGTTTGGAGTTCCTCAGTAGAACTCAGCCGCAGGAAAAAGCCCAAAAACCTTATCGGAACACTCCCGATGATGCAAGCGCCAGAGAATACAAAGAGATGCCACATCGCCGCGCAAATTTAAAGGGTCCAGCTGTCGGTAAGATCTGGGTCGTCGACGATTCTAATAATAATGAATTATATGTATAAAAAATAAACAATCATCATCCGCCTACAACTTCTCACTGCAGGGGACAGGGCTTCACACAGCATAGCTATGGAAAGATAATAATGTACCTACAATTTTATTAGAATTACAGTACCCGTGCTGGCCTTGTACCGATATCAAATAATTAGAACAAAAATATTTGCGTATGTTAATAAAAATTACACGTACCATTGTGACGCGTTTTTGAATATTAGTGTTGACAGTATACCACGCATTTGTGGCATGTATTCATACACAAAGTTAAATAAGTTGTTTTTAGTAAAGAACAAAGATATTAAATTGTCAGATAAAGTCAAGAGCTATGCTTAGCAGCCTAAAATTTTTATATTTTTCATTTTTATATCATAAGTGAACGGGACTGTTGGTATGCTCACCTGGTGGTAAGTGATACGCTTGACCATGACTGATAGAGTGTTGATGGAAATAAACAACAGTAAGTATTGATTTATTTTCCGTCAACAGTGCCCTGCACCCATCATCGTCAACGATAGATGTTAGTTCTTTTATACCCGGTAATTTTACTTATACTAGCTACAGTTTTGCCATCAAGATGAAAACCCTGAAAGCGCGTCTTTAGCTTCATGATTACGCTACCAACATTTTTTTTAACCCTCTCATGACCACCGCTCTGGTGTCTGATATATGCATTCGAGTTCCTAACCGATCCTCAAGGCTTGATTGACTGTAAAATGTACCTCTGTGCAATAACAATGTGTCTTTCATAACCTCTAAAACAGAATATGTTGGGAGTATAACTCCCTGTCACAAAATTATACCGAGGCTCTTGACATCTGCAATTCGACTGTCACTTAATGGAAGAGCTTTATAATTAGAATTATACATTAAATTGTATTTAGTTTATTAATGTACTTTGTTAATCTGTTATGCAGTTATGTCTGCTTTTATAACTAAGCTTAACACAATTTTCTTTTAATTTTATTATGTACCAACGGGTTTGGATAATCGTGCTGTATATACATAGTTGTGGTGTTACAGTATTCCTAGAAACCTTCACACCCTATTGTATTTACTGTAATGATGTTTTGTGTATCAAATAAATAAATAAATAAAACACAGGCAGACGATGAACAGTTTACTATTGCTGTAATAGTATCCAATGATACAGGCAGCGTCAGTAGCAACATATCGAGGACGATACCATCACTTTTTTATGATATTTGTGTACAGGACGGTCAGGACGATCTCCTGATGGTAAGTGATATGCCAGAATGACAGAGCTGCATTGAAGGAGGCCAACAACTGATAGACAGTTATTATTCTCCGTCGATGTCACACTGCGCCCTACACCAGAGACAACAAATGTTAGGTCTCTTATACCCGGTAATTTCACTTGCTACAGTGCCCTCAACCCATTGACGTGTGAACCTTAAGGACATGTCATAAGTACGAAATCATCGCGCCAATTTATAAAAGCTGTTAATAAGAAATGGCGGATTTTACTAGGGATACACCATATAATATCCATAAGAATCTAATTAGGTACTGCATGGATGTATTACGGCCGTGCGCCAACATATCTCAGTCGGATTACATAAAAAAAGTGTCAGTATGGCTTATCGCACTTCCGACTTTAACAGTAACATTTAGATGAATGAAACATTGTTCTATGGAGAATAAGTAAACAAAAAACATTTACGTTGTAAACAATTATATACTAAAGCATTGATCTATACGTTATATGCTCACAAAATAACCGAAAAATCAGTTAGGATAGAATTGGCAGCACACATATACATTTTCAATATTTTACGTAATTTTACTAGTTGCTAAATAATGTGAAATTGTTAGCATTACAAAGACATTCAGAATAAAAAAGACGACTAGTGTTTGTCATTTACGCCTCATAGTAAACTAAAATATTTATTCCATCAATCACCAGACGAAAACATTTGCACTCCATCAATCACCAGACGGTGGACACAGGACAATCCGATCACTGTCGCCATTGCGGCAGATAAAGAGTGTAAAGTATCTCAATTGCAGCAGAACACGCGAAACACGGTGGGGGCCTTCGTCGCGAGTTCCTGTAGGTTCGACCAGTCCCTGTTCACGATACCGGCACGTTCCCGGTCCCCAAACGTATACTAGGTTACGTAGCCTTCCCCCCTGCAACGCCCTAAGCCGAGGTTCGCGTCCCACTCTGGGACACCCTTAGGCCGTTGCATAATTTTTTGGGCTGAGAGCATCTGCGCTCGCCAATTGTCCGGTGAAGCTGTGAAGCCTCGTGCAAAGTTGGACATAGAATGACAGACACGAGACATAATGAAGAGGTCTCGGTATAAGACTACCAACAAACAGCATTTGTTTTAATATGATATAAGTATTGACTTGGGAATAAAGCTCATTTGTTTAAAGAATCAATTATATTTCAGCTCATCTGTTTCATTCGAAATAAAACTAACCGAAACGGTTTATGACGCGAATTTCTTCTCACATATTTTTTCGATTCCTTTACAATTATCATTTAATGGCTTTGCAAGACCTCGAAATATCCGTAAAATAACAAATAAAAATAAATATTGGCAAAGTGTGTAATTTGTTAACAAACTGAATACATTTGAACTTTAGTAAAAATTTAGAATGGGATTTCCCTTTGTCGCAGAAAAATTATTATTGCGTAGGCACAGGTTCCATTCTATTCTCTATGACTGAAATGAATGAAAAAACTTAAGATTTCGAATATAACTGTAAATTAAAATCGTGAATTAGTAAAATGAATTGGGTGATACTATTGATTACATCTCAAACACCTTCTCGATAATGTCTACAATTTCTTTAAGGGTGATTTTGCAGCAATGTAAATCTCATTTTAGGAATGAGTTTCCTTACAACTTTTATGTATCTCCTAACATGGGGCATCACATACATATTTTCAAATAATTGCCCAGCCCTGAAATTAAACATAAATTTATTGTGAATTGACTTTACAAGTAATAAAAAAATAAAACAACATCATCCTTAATCTTAATCTGTTCAATTTTCGATTGAAAGAACCAGGTTTTAAATGAAATGAACAAACAAACACACCTTTTTTTGACACATCAAAAAATTTCACTCCAATGGTATCAAACCATGCCTGCCGTTTTCTATAGTGTAAAGCAATTGTGCAGGACGGCCACAGCATCGCTTCACCAGCGCAGTAGTTATAGTTATATAATAGGGCAACGTGACAACTGTAACTAGAATATTATGTACATAGATGATAGTTTAAATAAATAAAAGTTCCTTTTCGTTAATACAACTGTAAATAGAATAAGATAGACATAGATAGATAGTAAACATGCACATATAGAATGACACTCTGTATAACAATAAAACATACGGAAACGATGGCCTAAACTTATTACCCTATAGGAATAAGTAGACAATACAATCAGCCCGTGTATAAGGCTAAAACTGATTGTTGGACGTACATGTTTAGAATAAGGTACCCTATGTAAATGGAATATGAATAAATGGGCAACCTAGGTAAACACTGGACACACAACATGTACAAGAGTAATGGACCGTACCTGTGACCGCAGATAGCATGCCGAGACTGTTGCGACATCAGTTACACGGGATGTTCGTTTGCCTGCGTCTGTGTTTCCGGCCACATACAACCCTGTGGCATTCAAAACACGAGTGAATAGGCTTTTTCTGGGCTATCTTGCTCCATCTTAGAGCACGTCTCATCCATTAGGATAATCTGTGCTCAAGAGTAAGCCTATCAAAAATAAACAAATAAAAAACCGTCAAATCAAGTTTAATTTGTTAGTACACATACTTGCGCTTATCGACTTACTATGCGCTTGTCGACGCATTAGAGTACCTCTAGTGCGTCGACAAGCGCACTGGATGAGTAAACAAATTAAGTGAAGAATAAGTGTAAGGGAGTCTTCTCACAACAATGGTGGCTCTCCAACCCTTAGCTGGGCCGTGTTCTTCTATTTTGTTTGCATTTGTTACTCTGTTTTGGAATTCCTTTTGTCGCCGTTATCAGAAATGCTGCCTGTTTTCCAGTCGAGTGTATCGATGCAGCAAAGTTTAATTGGCAATCGTGACAAAACTCTGCAATCAAGGATTCTTTCTTTCATCCTTAATATCCAAATTCCTTTTTTTGACCCAGAATTTATCTATATTTAGTGTAACTTCAACTTTTTCAAATAATATCAAGACACTTTTGAAAATAAAATTCATTTTTTTTAAAGCTAAATAGCTTTTACATTCATTCTCGTAGTCAGGTAATCGTTCAAGGTATTTGATATACATAAAGAAGATTTGCCAAAAATTTCAATTTTGTGGACCGATCTTACCTGCGTGTCCAGTAACGAGATTGCACATTGGCTACCAGCTGCTTCTGGCTGTAGTGTACACAGTACTCCCGGTCATTTTATATTAAAAATAAATGAATAAAAATAATTTATTTCAGATTTTCATCCATAGAATAGAATACGTTTTATTTTTTCAGCCGATACTCTCGGCTACAAAACTCGCAGCGTTTCTGATGACGGTGGCAAATGAAATTCCCAGCAGAGCTACAAATGCGAACAAAATAGAAGATAGACACAGCCCAGCTTAGGGTTGGAGAGCCAGCATTGTTCTGCAAGTAATCTCTTCTACTTCTCTGTAGATGAGTAACCAAATTATAATTGGACACAGTCTCAACACTCTCGTACAGTGTAAAAAAATTGGCCAAGCGCGAGTCAGACTCGCCCGTGGAGGGTTCCGCAGCAGTAAGTAACATACAATAAAGTAAATTTTATTTACATAGGCACCTAGTACAGCTTTAATATGAAAAATAGTGGTTCACCGTTTATGACGTATAAAAAAAACTACACACCAGAAATCGTTCAAACTAAATTTAGTTGTTAGATTTTATGGTAATGTCTATCACATATATTTTTTTATTTTATCAACCCCATTGTTTAGACAAAATGATATTAGGAACCACTTTATCATTTTTCAAGCTCTACACATTGATAGTTTCAGTTCAATGTATGGGGAAGCCCAAAATATAATAATTATTTTTTAAGTTTCTTGTCAAAACCTAATAGCGGTTCACAGAATACATATACTCACAAAGTTTGAATAGTATAGTGTTTATAGTTTCGGAGAAAAAAGGTGTGACATACGGACGGACAGACAGACATGGCGAATCTACAAGGGTTCCGTTTTTTGCCATTTGGCTACGGAACCCTAAAAACGTACATCAGTATGTCAATCTGTCGGATAATGTGGGTATATTACAAAAATCCAAGTCCTATTTCCTGTCATTCAATCATCTTATAAATACATTCATTCATTCTCACTCAATCTTTCACTCATTCTATATCTGAATCGCTACTTCCTAGGATGATGGATCATACCGCTACTCCACTCAAATACAGAACTTTGACAGTCTACATGAAAAAATATTCCTTAAAAATCTCTTTGCAAAATCATTGTTTCATTTTATTTTGATGATGTGTGTTTTAAGTAGAATCATTTCAATATGTTGCTCCGTGAAATAAAAAAATGACTGATTGCAATTAATAATTAACATTAGATATGTTTTGAAATATAAAATGATCGAGTTCCTAAGGTTTTTATATTTTAAGATTATCTGAAAATACTATTAAAATAATTACGAACTAAGGATGCACCTTCTCTTAAAACCAGAATAAAAAGTGAGTACAATCAAAAATATACTTATATACTTAGTTTTGATCTTTGTGCAATCGGAAACAATTTTCGATTTTTTATAAGAATAAATTCAAATTAGAAAGAAAGAACGAAATAATTTATTATTTTTGCACATCGCAACACAAGTATAACAAAAAAATTGGCCAAGTGCGAGTCGGACTCGCCCGTGGAGGGTTCCGCAACAGCAAGTAACATAGAATAAAATATGTTTTTATTTACTTAGGCACCTACAACAGCTTGAATATGAAAAAAGTGGTTCACCGTTTATGATTATATACACATCAGAAATCGTTCAAAATAAATTTCGTTGTTAGATTTAATTACACACTTTTTTCAACTTTGGAAGTGTTTCTCGCGCAAACTATTCAATTTATTAGAAACTTTGATACCATTTTTTAAGATCTACACATTGATACACCACACACGACGGCACGACGAAAAACTTTTTTTTTTTAAAACAAGTAAAACCACACTAAATGACAATTTCATTGTGCTCAGACGTCCAATGTAAATGGACCCACTCATCATATGCCCTGGTCCGGTGATCGGACCCTGCCGCTGAAATTACGATTGTAGGCTTAACAATTATTGCTTCAGCGCCTTCTTTTTGACCTGAATATTAAATGTTTTTCCATTCTTTTATGAGTCCTTGTATAATTATAATGTAGTTATAAATGTTATAATCTTATTATAATACTTTAAAAAGATGAATGTCATTAATCCCCTATTTCATGATTTTGTGTAGACAAATTATTAATTATATTTAGTACAAACAGTTTCCTCTTTATAGGAAATGGAAATGGTGAGGACACAATATGGTAACACGTACAGCATCGGAGCCAAACATTCGGCTAGAGGTAAAATAACTGTGAACGCAACTATAGAGATGCTTAGTTGGGGCTTGATAGCGCTTTATGTATATCAGTGGATATTTATATTTATTTAATATACATAATAAAGGGATTACTAAAGAGTAAGAATTGTTTTCTTCATGTATGATGTTGACACATGACGTGCAACATCCAATGTCTTTACTTAGAGCAACTGTTATGCATATAATTTTCTCAATACCCTATATAAGAGAACTTCTTCACAATATACAAAATAATGTTTCCATGTTTTTGGGTATGAACAAAATTTATTCTTTGTGCTTGCTGTCAAACTAAATCCCACCAAAAACATTCTGTAAAAAAATCTAGCCAAGGCTCGATGGAGCTGCTGATTACCTCTAAAAAGTAATGAAATCAAGACAAAGACGTGCCAAGTCTAAGGTTCCTTATTGCGATTACTTTATTATTATGGTTAACGTTGTGGGACTTTCCCGAGCGCGCTCGACTTGGCGGGGGCACTACCGTGCCCCTCGATTTTTGACATCGGATGAAGCTGCCCACCAAGCTGAATATATATTGTTTAAAGGTGGTATGTCGATCTCTTATAGTTTGGCCTAGGCTCTTTTGTTATCTAATAATGGCCACCTGGTACTCCAGATCTTCGATTATCCAAGTGTTTATTGTTTTTCCTTTATGTAGCTATTAAACCCTAACTCTGTACCAAATTTCAGCTCTCTGAGTTAATGGGAAGTACTAGTTCTATTTTGATGATCATGAGTGAGTGTCTATGTCTTCAAGACCCTGGACTGGTCTGAACGAGGCGTCAACGTCAATGGAGAGTATATTTCTCATCTTCGTTTTGCTGACGATGTCGTCATCGTGGCAGAGTCATCGGAAGAGCTTGCGGAGATGCTGAACAGCCTAAATGAATCTTCCCGACGAGTTGGGCTTGGCATGAATTTGGACAAGACGAAAGTCATGTTCGTGTCATGCCACAACCGATATGCGTCGATGGCGTCCGTCTCGAGGTTGTGCAGGAGTATATCTACCTGGGCCAAACCATCCAACTTGGCCGGCATAACTTCGAGAAGGAGGCTAGTAGGAGGTTCAGTTGGGCTGGGCGGCATTCGGTAAGCTACGTCATGTCTTAACGTCAACTATTCCGCAATGCTTGAAGACGAAAGTCTTTGAGCAATGCGTCCTACCCGTGCTAACATACGCAGCTGAGACATGGACACTGACTGCGGGATTGGTTCACAAGTTCAAAGTCACTCAACGCGCAATGGAGCGAGCTATGCTTGGAGTCTCTCTTGGGGATAAGATCAGAAATGATTTAATCCGCAAGAGAACTAAAGTTACCGACATAGCCCGCCGGATTAGCAAGTTGAAGTGGCAGTGGGCTGGTCACGTATGTCGTAGAACCGATGGCCGTTGGAGCAGACGAGTTCTGGAGTGGAGACCGCGTCTTGGCAAGCGTAGCGTAGGACGCCCTCCGGCCCGATGGACCGACGACTTGCGGAAGGTCGCTGTGGGAGCTGGATGAGAAAAGCGGAGGACCGGGATATCTGGCGCAAAATGGGGGAGACCTATGTCCAGCAGTGGACTGCGATAGGTTGAAGAGAGAGAGAGAGAGTGAGTGTCTATCTGTCGAAAATGCGAAACTTTGCTTTCGCTTAACCGCGGAACCTAGGTCGGAACTAAATGATCTGCAGACTTGAAATTTTGGATTTAAAGTAACTAGACGACGAAAATTTCAGCGTTCTAGTATTATCCAAAGGTTCTCAAATTGGGATCTCAAAATGCGGCGAAATGGATCCTGTAAAGGATGGCACGTCAGTGTTTGCTTCGCGCTTGACTTGGCGGGGGCACTACGTGTCCCCAGATGTTACGTCTAAAAGTGCTGCCATAATAAAAAAGGGATCTGTGCGGGTGTGGAAAGTAATTATTGAATACTTGTAATAAATATCGTATAATAAACCGCATTGCTTTGCACGTAATATTCAGATATTTAGGTTAGGAGACCATGATATTATTTATTAACTATTACATAAAAATAAAATTGAAGTGTCTGTAATATTTAAATAACAAGTTATTCCTTCATACATATGAATATACGTATACGATACATATGCCGACATTTAAAAACAAAATTTAAATATTAAAAATATTTTTTTAACAGGTAGCTAATGTAATAAGGAAAAACATATGCTTCTTTTATTTCAGACAATACTATTTATTTTAGAAAAATAAAAGCAATGTTATGCTTGTCTTAAGTGATAAAGCAATGATTTTAGGTTATTTTACTGCGGGAGAATTTTTTACAACGCAGGTAATAATGTCACGGGGAACAGCTAGTAGTTAAAAACATGCAGTTGATATTTCGCGACTTATACTAATTAGTGCACATGCGCAGGGCAAGAAAGCGATAGTACCTACATTTGTTCTGTATGTAAAAGTTTTGCTGCTTTATCTATTTGCAAGTCAATTTGGTCTTTGTAATATTCAGATAAATTCTATCAACAATACGATATCGAATTTCTATTGAAACAAGTGTTCTGTTAGAAATAAAATGATTACTCACAAAATAATGTAATAAATAATAAAATAATACGAGTAGGTATGGCTCTTCGAATTCAAATTTTGTCGCCGTATTTAAAAACTATAACAGTTATTTTTCTAATAAATTGTACTTAGAGTGTACGGTTTTTTAAAACCTCGAAAGTTACATAGTGAATACACTTCTCCCTCTATTCCTTAATTGGTATTGGTTGGGAACCGAGCAGATTTTTTAAGTAACAACGGATATCATTTCAGCTAAGTACTTTTAAAAATGCGGAATGTATCATACAAACTTTCATCTTCAAAACAGCCAAAAAAGTAGCCAATGTGTAAGCTAGTCAAAGAACCAATTCCAATAACGAACTTATCTCAATCAACCCTTGATGTTATTGTTATATTGACGACCCACTTGGTGTCATGCCAAGTCTGTGAAGAGAAGTGACGTATATTAGATACTAGCAGTTCTCCGCGGTGTTAACCGCGTTATAAGAGTATATTCTCCCGTAGTGAAAAAATTAACCCAAAAGCGCGCAGCTACTTAGTGACGCACGGCCGCCGCGATACTCTAAAATTAAAGTAGCCTATGTTTTTCCTTATTTCATTATATTAAATTCTGTTTACTTTGATTTAAACACCTACTTCCATATCAGCTGTGCTTGTCGTGCCATTTAGTAATTAAGGCATAACTACTTGTTTGTATCTCTAACTACTGTATATTGTCAATGTAATAAGTGTATGTCTTGTAAACTGTCCAAAATAAATAAACTGCTGCCGAAAAGTCTCGTCCAAATCAAATTAATCAGCCGTCTCAGAGATTACCCGGAACAAACAGACAGACAGACAAATAATTAAAATTGTCATTTTGGTATGTGTACAGTATATATATTATAATGAAAATGTTATTTAAAATATTAAAGCAAACACTTCAATTTTATTTATATGTCATAGATGTAAAATCATAACCTTCAATTTTCTTGTATCAATGAATAATTGATTATTATCGATCGAAGACATAAAACACTTAACGCCACCTGTTGTGAGATTAGTAAAACAACTTGGCACAAACGAAAGTTATACAGTTGCTTTTATCGGTTTAAATAATAAACTAGTAACAGTAAGAAATCGATAGATGGCGCAAATTAAAAACAAATGGGAACTTTCTTCTTGTGTCATTGCTCACAGATTTAGGAATATGCAAGGATATTGCTGAAAATTTTACATTACTATTTGAAAAATTTAAAACTGACTTAAAGTATAAACCACAAAATGTCATCTACCATGAAGGCGACGAAAGCGGTGCTTGGCGTGTCTAAAAGCGGACGCAAATGTGCCAACGAGACTTGGTGGTGGAACGACACAGTCCAGAGGGAGAGATACAGGAATAGAAAACCCTCTTCAAAAGTAGCAAACGCCCAGATCTCTTGAAGACCACGACGCATATGGGACCGGTAAACGTGCGCTAAGATAACTGTTGCTAGAGCCAGACATGACCACCTTCAATCACTGTATGGTATGGTTGGAAACACAGATCGAAATATAAATCTGTGGGCAAAAGTTTATCTATAAGCTGGCACATTCCAGGGTCAAAGTAGCCCAGAAAATCACGACATGCCGCTGCGCTAAAGACCCTGGTGGTAACCTGTTGTGTGAGGACCTCCAAGGTAAAGGAGAGATTGCGTTTGTATTTATCTTTTGCGTTTGCGGTTTTATTTTGTATTTTTATTTGAGTTGCTGAACAAGCAGCACTGAGAGATGCAGCCACCGGTCCTGCCTCCGAATCAAGGACTTGTGCCAGCGATAACGCCCGACGAGGTTGATCTAGTTTTTCATCGCATGCATAAACGGAAGTCTGTCGGATCCGGTGGAGTTCCTATCCAGGCCTGGAAGGAGTTGGGGCTTCAAGAAATCGTCGCATGTTTGCGGTAACTACCGCGGTATTAAGGTCATGACTCATATCATGATGATGATGAGGGTTGAGATGTGTGTGCGCGCGTGCATGCGCTCGCTTGTGTGTGTGTGTGTGTGTGTGCGTGTGTTTTTCGTTAGTTTCTTTTTACATTATCTTGTGTTCATCGAATATATTCTTAGGGTTTTATTAATTGTATGTTTTACTAGCTTTTGCCCACGGCTTCGCTCGCGTTGATTTCGGGAGAACATGATACCACTTCCCTGGTCAATAATTTTTAAGACAGATTTCAGAAAAATAATATGCAAGATTTATTGTTAGTGACAATTGTCCTCATACTTATTTTTAGCTTTCTTCTTTGTAAACTGTAAAAATGTTCCCAACTTTAAAGGTTTTGGGGTCCATTTTCGGAAAAAAGGTATATATACACATACACATATAGATATATAAATGTAGGGATATATATATAAATATATATATACTTTCGATCCTCGAAAAAATTATTAACGTCAGACTAGTGGGTTACCTTGAAGATAAACATCTTATTCGATCACCAATTCGGTTCGCAGATAGAAAGCTTAAAATAAGTATGATGGCTATTTGTCACGAACAATAAATCTTGCATATTGAAGTTTTTGCAAATCAGACTCAAAGCCTTAAAAAGGGGTAATTTATATTTGACTTTTCCCAGTTTTTAAAGTAAAAAGCAAAAAATTGGTATGCGAAGCAAAAAAGAAAAAGAAGAAGCAGTGTTGCAGTATTAAAATTATTCTGTTTTCGTTACCAGGAAAGAAGAGCCATGTTATCCCGAATTTAACGCGAGCGAAGCCGCTTGCAAAAGCTAGTACTATTATATTCGTAAGTTTGGTCGTTAAAGGTCGTTTCTGTTAGAAAATATAAGTGAAAAGCGGAGGTTTGGATACCTGGCGATAAATGAGTAAAACTTAGCTATTTATGGACTATAATACGATAAAAATAAAACAAGATAAATTTCATTGAAATTTTGTATATTTTCCGAATATTGAAACTTTAGTCGGGCATTAGTACTTAATTTAATTAGCTTTAGATGACTCGCCGCCACCCAAGGCCAGTCTGATTTTTTTCTCAATAAATGACATAATGTAAGCTTGTTTATGTTATTTTGCCACACAATGGAGTCATCTGAAACAATATTCTCATATAAATTTATGACGGCATAATTTCTTAAAAATACATTCCACAATCCCATTTAAACGCTCAAATGATCTTAAAAATTTCAGTGCAGATAATAATATATAATGTCTTGGGATTCGGTATTTTTTTATGTTAAAGAAAATTTTTATATAATTTACATAAATCATTCAATAAATGTGACTACAATAATTTACTCGTAAAACGTAGTTAATGTAAATTCAAATACCAATCTAAAGAAAAATAAAGAATTTACCTTTTAATTACTTACAGTTCTTTACTTAGAGCTCGGCATTTTGAAGGCTTTTTTATAGTCCAAATTTAACTTTTGGAGTTCCGCCAGAGTGAAGTCGGCATAAAAAGTAATTGCGTAATCCATTTGGTTCCTTTAGATTTAGATCATTAATAATTTTCAAATTCGCTACAAATGCGTTATAGTGGACTTGTCTATCTGCCGCATTTTTATATGTCTTGTTCAAGTCCCTGGTGAACGCTGCAAAGAGCGCCGGAGCTTCCTTGAGGTCATATTGAAATACTTGGGCGACCGCAGCCGATGCGCATGCGCAGACCAAAAGAATGATCATGGACTTCATTGTTGTCTAAGTATATTGAACTAAGTCGCTTGAACTGGTAAGTAAAATTTAAACATCTCTTATATACTATTGAGATCAGTTGTTCGGAAATTCATTTCTTTGTACCATAACAGGTGATTCAATATTTGGTCAGGAGTCAAACTAAATTATTATGTACGTACTACTAAAATTTACGTTAATTTTAATAATAGTAGCTTAATTAGATAATAAGGAAAATATTATCTTACCCGGATATTTATGATTTAAATGGGACAGTCATGATAAGTCAGATATTTATTCTGCCCTCTTAATCCGTGTGACAATATAATAAAATAAAATTTACTCTCACGAGGCATCTCAATATCAAATAATTAATGTATATACGAAAAGGTCACACTAGGAATTAACACAAACTTGTTGTCCCGATCTCAGACTTCAGACTTGACTTCAGGGTTGGGAAAGCATTTGTAAATATGTATAATAAATAGCATTAGTTTAGTATCATTTAAGAAAATATTACAAAAATACCGACTTCACACAGTGAACAAAAAACTGGAGAATCATTATTCTATTAATATCAATCTGTCCGTATTTTTTAATATGTCCATGGTTTTAAACTAGAAATAATATTGTTACGAATAAAAATCTCCCTGACACACACTGACTGCATATGTCCGGACCTTGCAAAAACCACCCGTTGAGCCACACTGTTGCCACATGGCCGATGGTTCACAGGGACGCTAGGATGGGGAGCCCATGTGCAAGCGACTCGGGCGCTTGGCTACTGCGGACGTTCTCTCGACTCAGGGATTGCCACATAGGCTAATTAACGATTGTAGTGTTCATTTAATTTGTAATTGTTATTTAATAAATCGTGTATAGTTGTTTTTGGTAATAGTTACCTCTGTTTTATTAAAAAGGGTGGGGACCCTATGATTCATAACAATATGTGTATGCATGTAGAATATTTAAAAATAATATTAAATAAAATAACATTCGACGACCCGTTTGGTGTAATGGTCGAGACGTCGGCTATTACACCAAAGTTTCCGGGTTCGATCCCCAGTCATTACAAACATTTGTTTGCATGAACATGTCTGTTTGTAATGGTCTGGGTGTTTTCTATGTATAATTGGTTTCTGTTTATCTGTTGTTAAGTACCATATTACAAACTAATGCATAGTTTGGGGCTACATGGCACTGTGTTTATCAGTGTGTTAGTGGATATTTATTTATTATTATTTCATCATTACCATCTCATCTATCGGATTCCACGGCTGTAAAACTTAATATTGATCTTAACAGATTTTTTTTCGACCGGATTACTTTTGTTAGCCGCAGATGGCCTTTACAGCCACCTCCGACAAAATCTGCGAATAGGGACTATCCCACCACCTCCCATATATCGTCGGCAAAAGGGCTATGTTCGCCTGAGCTGGGAGGGACGGAGCTCCGGGAGGTCTTTAGTGTATAGTGTGAATAGGAGTGGGAATAACGTGCTATTTGTTAAAAAATAGGGCACTATGCGTATGAGATGGTCGGGCACGTTTAGTTCGTATAGTTTTTTGTTGTTCAATAATGTAAAAATATCATTGGTTCTTTACAGATGAAAGAAAACACTCTACATAAATGGGAATAAATAAATACCTCTTTTGATATCTTAATAAAATTTTTATTATAATTACACCAGTCGCGTCGCAGGCAGTCATATATTTTTTTTTGTGAGTGGAGACCGATGGACCGACGACTTGTGAAAGGTCGCTAGTGGAGGCTGGATGAGGAAAGCGGCCGACCGGGATATGAATAGGGAAGACCTGGCGCTGAATAGGGGAGACCTATATCCAGCAGTGGAATGAACAAGGTTGAAGAGAGGGAGAAGAGACACAACCTGCTCTGAATCCCATTTTCATGATAACGGGTGTTTCATACGCGAGGGCGATAACTCCTCGCGTATTAATCTTAAATCTGGGGGCAAGGCAGTGCCGCCGCCAAGTCGAGCGCGAAGCAAACACTGCCGTACCATCCTTTACAGGATCCATTTCGCCGCATTTTCATGCCCCAATTTGAGAACCTTTGGATAATACCAGAGCGCTGAAATTTTCGTCGTCTAGTATGATATAATAACATACTTTAAATCCAAAACTTCAAGTCTGTAGGTCATTTAGTTCCGACGTAAGCGAAAGCAAAGTTTCGCATTTTCGACAGATAGACACTCACTCACTCACTCATGATCATCAAAATAGAACTAGAACTTCCCATTAACTCAGAGAGCTGAAATTCCGTATTGAGATAGGGTTTAATGGCTACATAAAGGAAAAACTATAAAAACTTGGAAAATCGCTAGCTAGATTTTTTACAGAATGTTTTTAGTGGGATTCACATTTCACTGAAAACTTGATTTTACAACATAAGATTATAGACTCGATAGGTGGTAGACTCGGTACCGAGTAGGTAGGTACCACCGCAGTATAAGATATCGTCCCGTCAAACACGAGTGTTCTACACTTTTGCGTTTGGGGGTGAGGGCACTGTAGCTAGTGAAATTACTGGGCATAAGAGACCTAACATTTGTTGTCTCGGGTGACGGGAGCAGTGCGGGATTGATAGAAGATGATAACTGTCTATCAGTTGTTAGTCTTCTTCTTTTCCATCATTATATAAAGGTTTTCACTTTTCAAGGTTCACTTTTGTCTTCAAAAGATCAATGTTTATGGTCTATGTTCTGGGAAATTTCCATAACATTCCATTTGCTCTTAACATTATGTAATTTTACAATTCAAATTACAACAATGGTAGCCAAGTTAACATTGTTTCTATGTTAATATATTTGTTATAAGTACCGCTTGTATTTACTTACTTAGCGAAATGAATAAAACCTAAAAATAGGTAGAAATAATTATGAGTATATACAAGTACAATAGCAAATTAACATACTCGTACATTAAAATAGGTGAAATAAATTACGGATTCCATTTGTAACGCTTATTGAATTTTTCATTTCTTAAACTAGAGGCAAATTACTCGAAATAAGTGACGACTAATTTTATCTATTATTCCAGTATTTATTTAAAGTACCTAAAAACAATATCGTTCTTAGTACATTTTTATAAGCTATCAGAAGGAAAAATTATCATGTCTTGGACAAGACAAAATTTAAAAAAATGTTGATGTGTAGAGATTTTGGCAATTCAGACTTTGAACAAAATTTTTATTAGAACGTTTAAACGTTTAAAGGTCTTTAGTGATGATTCTATATTGTTGTTTTATCAATTTTGTCTTTAATATATACATTTTTGAGTAAAAAATACTCAGAAATCATCAACATTTCTTAAAATAAGAAGCAATAAAGAATTGAATTGAATTGAAATATAAACGTGGGAGACGTATTTTTGACACAAAGCTTGAGCGGAGTGACAACTAGGACTCACAAAAAACACGTCATACCATAAGTATCGATGGAAACACCTGCGCAAAACATGCATTATTTTGAAAACAAATTTGGTAAGCAATTAAGGGTAATAGTGAGCTAACTTTGAATGATAGGCATATTTTATCCCTAACATTTTTAAAGCTTTTAAAAGGGTGAAGTACATCATACATTATATTTACAAAACTTTAACCGTTAACGCAGTTCACAATCATGAAACAATCATCTTTGTTGCACCGCTCTCGTCGGTGGCTCATTGGTGGGGACTGTTGTCTTCCCATATGGAAAGTGCAGGATCAAATCCCGCGACGTATCAATGTATTTTCGAATTTGTGAAATTATATATACATTTACCCGACGCAGTTACGGTGAAAGCAAACATCATGAGGAAACCTGCGCATACTTGCGAAGAAATTCAAAGGTTGAGCGTGAAGTCGGCCTATACGCAATGGGCCCGGGTGGACGACAAACACTTATACATACACTCTTTACGAGTAAGGCACGAGCCCTCGGTGGGTACGTTTATGAGCTGATGACCAAAGCCTGGAATATCTGGTTAAGATTGCACAAGTTATAACTACAACAGCCTTTCGTAATTTTTCATGAAAAACAAAGACATCACTGAGAGCCATTTAATTATGTTTAAGAACTCTTGACTTCAGTCAGCGTGGAGCAAATATAAATATCGTGTGAAGTGATTTTCAAGTTTTTTGCTGAGCTGGTAAATTGTTTACTCGAGAAATTAATTGATCACAACTTAAGATGGTAGAAAGACGTATTGCCTGTTTTACCGCAGTTTTATGCCGATAGACTGTTTTAGGATTCATCGTTAGAAGTAAAAACCGCTTGCTGATTGCAATCATCAGTCAACGATACACGTGCCTGAAATGAGCCCATATATGTTTAAACGGTAAACAATGTTTCGCACTCCTTGCAATAATTTAATATGTATTCATTGTCCTTTGTATTCGAATCTACAAAAGTATTGAATTATTGACTTAATATAGATAACTTTAATGAGGTAAACATTTAAAATTAAACTCATTTTAAATACATTAATAATAAGCATATTATATACGGATATCAATTCGGTCTACAAATTAACTGGATAATAAATAATTTGAGCGCAATTTTGTTTCGAGTAATAATCTATATATTTTTATACATCTCAAACTGAGCTGCATGTATAAGATTAATAATATTTTTGATTTTAGAAAATAGTAAACAAGCGCGGCATTCAGAAAAATAAATCGTATTACGTTATGGCTGTCTGTAATACGCACAGAGCTTTTCATTACGTCACATGTTTGTATAGCTCTTGCAACTACTTCCTTTTGTTTTAGGAATGTCATTCAATTTGTCCTAATAAGCAATAAGTTTTAAACAATAATTAGCAAACAGTCAAAAGCTTAAGTATAACTGAAATAGTTATAAGTGAGATTTCTCTTATAATTATACATATATATATATATATATATATATATATATATATATATATATATATATATATATAGCTTAAGGCCTTTATTATCGGCGCATTGACACTGCAATTCATTTTATTCATCAGCAATTGACTGCAAGCAGACTCCCGTTGGGGTTACCAATTTGCCAGTTATCGTCAGGGGAAACATTAAAACAATATGGATTGTTAATTTATTATTGTGCATTCGTGACCTAATAAAGATAGCCAACAGAGTTCTGAATATCACACACTTAAAAACTTAATTAATTTGAACAAATTAGT
Organism: Leucinodes orbonalis; assembly: GCA_019425675.1. NCBI lineage: Eukaryota > Metazoa > Arthropoda > Insecta > Lepidoptera > Crambidae > Leucinodes > Leucinodes orbonalis. The sequence continues at coordinate 22,915 of PQWD01001998.1, forward strand.
TTAACCCTTAACAACCCACAAGTGTCTCGCGGACTCATATTTAAGTTGAAAGATTCTATCCCTGTGTTTAACTGATTTAAAAAGTGTAATCAAAATTTGTATAATATCGTTGGTTTTATATTAAAAATCAATTAAACATATTAGTAACACAACAACCCACAAGTGTCCATAAGGCACAAACGCTGTTAGTGACAAGAGAATGTGAGAAATTAATCTGATTATAATCCACCTTTCAGAGGTCAAGTATATATTGCGAACAATAACAATATAACGAACGAATTGTTAAGTTGAGAGAAAATAAATGCGAAGTAAGACTAAGGCCCGTATTCTAGAACGAGACTTAACGTTGATCTTTACTTAAATTACATAAGTTACACAGAGATGGTGCTATTTATCGTCCAGAGCGCTATCCGTTTCTCAACTATAACACTTAATTTCCATTGCAATGTCTGTTGAGGGGGGAAATAACTGAAGGCCGTGTTATTGCATTCATGCGTTTTGCTCAAATGAAGTATTCGTGAATTCCATGTACATTTGAATGGCTCAACAAAACTTAATGCTCGAATCACAGAAGTGTAAAACATATTACGTACTGAAAATGTATTGCAGTGCTACGTGATTACTCCAACTTATAAATGGGAACATTAATTCTAGTTTGTTGCCTTTTTAGGAAATAAAAGGATCATATTTATTGCCCGACAGACATCCCGGTTCTCCGCTTTCTCATCCAGCTTCCACCGGTGACCTTCCGCAAGTCGTCGGTCCATCGGCTGGAGGGCATCCTACGCTACGCTTGCCAAGACTCGGTCTCCACTCCAGAACTCGTCTGCTCCAACGGATATCGTTTCTGTGACATACGTGACCAGCCCACTGTCACTTTAACTTGCTGACCCGGCGGGCTATGTCGGTAACTTTAGTTCAAAGTTCACTTTTCCATTTATTACAAAGACGGAATCGTAGAAAATTTAAAAAACCATTGAGATAAATCCAAAAATAGTTGAATTTCTCAATAACAAACTCTTTTTTTGTATGGTATATGTTCCCTGTCCCGTCAAAATTCATCCAGCCGTTTCAGAGATTAGCTGAAACAATCAGGCTCCACAGCTATTCGAGGAGTTTATCGAGCGCTATAGCAGGAAATATAAAAACGCAGCTGACAAATAAGTTGAACAAAGAAAACCCGAAAGCAACTTTTTCATTTTCACCTTATGGCATCACTCCTTTTAGCGACTACAATGAAGAGGAACGCAATAACTTCGGAGAAATAGTTCCGGTATAATAATTATCTGTGGGTAAAGCCAAAGTCAAAATTACGACGCACTGGGCACAGCCCTTTCCTCACAGTATATCTATAGGAAGATTGGTTCGTAACCCACCACGTGGGCTCAATGCGTGTTGTTAGGTACTAACAATTACCATTCTAAGATTGAGCCGAGTCCAGCGACGTGTCTTTTGAAGCACGGAATCATCTTTTTTCAAACAATCTGGTAATTTAATGTGAAACATTGGAGGACACCGAGGCAGTTATAAGACCACTTAATAGTAATTCTATATTCAAAGGTTTTTTATTTATCTTGCTGTTGTATTAAAATAAAATGTACTAGTCAGAGTAACAATATCATTAAAATTATATATATCGTCTATAACAAAACGATAATTGTTAGCGACGCTTGAATTAATTTGTTTTTGCGCTAAAAGATTAAGCAAAGATGCAAGCACCGAAACTGCGGTAACAGTTTTAATTATAACGGATACGTTGCTTCCATTCTGCGCTATGAAGTCTTCTGGGGAAATAGTACAAATAAATTACAAGTTTTAGAGCACAAAAAACATGTATCAGGGCCTTCAAATATTTAAGGAGTAAGGATAGCTGTAAACCTGATTAACTGCTTTAAAAGGGAAAAGTTTTAATTGAATAGCACCTAGAATTTATAATAAGTTACCTAAGACAACAAAATACGCCAACTTTGAAATGTTAAAAAAAGCAGTTCATTTCCTAGCCAATAAAACCTATTACAGTGTTACTGAATTTTTAAATAAATGATTAATTTAATATGACATTATTATTATCAAAATTGCGACTCGATACCTAACTTATTATTACATTGACTTAATTAAGATGTTTGTGTTATTTTAAATTTATGTTCAGTTTGTATGTTTATTGTTGAAATTAATCCCACAAAATCATTCTGTAAGAAATCTAGCCAAGTCTCGATGGAGCGGTTTGATTATCTCTAAAAAGTAATGAAATCAAGGCTAAGACGTGGTAAGTCTAAGGTTACTTACTGCGATTACTTTATTATTATGGTTAATGTTGTGTGACTTGGCCGTTGAAGAGTATACAAGGATACAAAACTAGGTGCTCCATGATACCATTGCACTATTCTGTCGCCAGAACCACTACCCATTGACGATACAAATTTGCCACTTGGAAAACGGTGATTCAATAACCCGTCGATTGTAGGCTTGATAAAGCCACTAACGTATAAATAATGTTCAACGGCAAGTCACACAACATCAACCATAATAATAAAGTAATCGCAATAAGGAACATTAGACTTGCCACGTCTTTGCCTTGATTTCAATACTTTTTAGAGATAATCAAGCAGCTCCATCGAGACTTGGCTAGATTTTTTACAGAATGTTTTTAGTGGGATTTCACTTGTTTTTGTAGAAACTTGAAAGGAATATTGGAAGACCCATTGAAGAATGGTTGAGACGTCGGCTACTACACCAAGGGTTCCGGGTTCGATCCCCGGGCAGTACCTACAAATATTTGTGTGCATGAACATGTCTGTTTGTATTAGTCTAGCGCATTCGACTTGGCGGGGGCACTACCGTGCCCCCCGATTTTTGTCATCGGATGAAGCGACCCACCATGTTGAATATATATTGTTTAAAGGTGGTATGTCGATCTCTTATAGTTTGGCTGGGCTCTTTTGTTATCTAATCAGTGTCACCAGGTACTCCAGATCTTAGATTATCCTAGTTTTTATAGTTTTCCCTTTATGTAGACATTGAACCCTAACTCTGTACTAAATTTCAACTCTCTGGGTTAATGGGAAGTACTAGTTCTATTTTGATGATCATGAGTGAGTGAGTGAGTGCCTACTTGTCGAAAATGCGAAACTTTGCTGTCGCTTATCGTCGAAACCAAATGAATGATGACAAATGACATACAGACTTGAAAGTTTGGATTTAAAGTATGTTATTATATCTTACTAGATGACGGAAATTTCAGCGCTCTGGTATTATCCAAAGGTTCTCAAATTGGACACTAAAAATGTGGCGAAATGGATCTTTTAAAGGATGGTACGGCAGTGTTTGCTTCGCACTCGACTTGGCGGGGGCACTACCGTGCCGCCAGATATTTTGAACTGACATCCTGTTTGATATTGAAATCATTATGAAATTTTGGATTATTTTAAACTTATCTTGACATATTATTTTTACGCCTATATTCGTACGCCTTTCAGAGGCAAGACATAGTTTTATTTGTTAATCATAGGTCATACACCTTGATTGTATGACCTATGATTAACAAATAAACTGAATTGAATTGAATTACAAAGGGATTGTGGGATGCAATCATCTCAAATTTATTTTTAAATACATTCCCCTATTTCCTTAGAAATGGTGAACTTATATCGTTTTCAAGTCGGCAGTCTTATTGTTACTCGATAAAACAATGAAAGACGAACGATAAATAGACAATGTTGGTTCGAATAGCAACAAGTTATTATATATTATTTGATTTCAATACGATTTTATTCTGTCTCAACATGGTTCCAGATGACTCAAATGGGTGGCGAAATGACTTCATAAACCAAATTAAATTTTGTCTTATGGCCATCCAAGAACTTGTAAAGAAAGAATATTCTAATATACATTTATTTGGTTTTTATCTTCCCCTATTTATCCAATGGTCCTAATCTACCAATATTAAAATAAGGATTTTATAGAAGGAGTGATTCAAAAGGAAAGTTAATAAAATCCATTAAATAGTATAGAAATACTATTATTTTTGAGGTTTCTAATGTGATATAATCAATTATTTAATTGTTTCCGTTTACATTGCAAACTAAGGCTGAACCCTACACGATTTATCCAAACAATGGTCTAAGTATTGTTCACATTGTAAAGGTCTACAGAAAAGATATTATATGTCTCTCTCTTATGGATAACATTTATTTGTTATTTACTTTCTACAACAAATAATGGCAAAATTTCGAAGCAATTCTAACCAATACAACATTAATCCTTATACAATTAAATACCTTAAATAAATTGTAGATTTAAAACATCTATATGGGCCTTTACAGCATATGAGTTAAATGAATATTTTCCAAGATATTACAGTTTTTAAATTGCGGTAAGTAGCGATTGCGCCGGTACCGGCCGACCGGGCAGGCGGGAGCGTGCCTATTACGAAGATTATCACCATTGCAACCGTGCGAAGCATCGGCGGGTCGCTAGTTATAATTAAAATTAAATGTACAATATTGGCGCAAAATGGGGGAGACCTATGTCCAGCAGTGGACTGCGATAGGTTGAAGAGAGAGAGAGAGTACAATATTAAGCAAGAAAAGTTAATTATGAAAAGCACGGGATGGTATGCTGTTGCTAAGCGGGTGAAAGGAATGCAGCAGCGTGCGACGTTGTCGGGTCCTCTCGTAATGGTACAGCCGGCGACGTCCTAGATCGGCCCATCGGGAGTCTTCGGGTCGTCGGTGGTGGTCGGCTCGCGTCGCAGGATGCGGCGTCGGCTTGCTTTTGCTACACAGGCTGCGTGTACACCTCGTCCGTCATTCGAAAATTTGATTTTGTTATGATTGAAATGTTATGATTATTATTTATATGTATATTTTATTTATATAGCAAGGTATAAATGTGATATATATGTGATATGATATATCCTGCCACAAATCTATCTTATTTTATAAAAGAGCAAACATAAATTTATCTTATTAAAATGCAACTTAATTATTATCAATTCAGCTAAAACCATGGCGACTCATGTCGAACAAGCAAACCTTTTACAACTTGCAGTGACATCCGACGCTTAGATAAACAATAACCTAACTAAACGCACGCATTTTGTCAAGTTGTGTGCGACGTGAATGAAAATTTTGCCCAACTGACGCGATGGGCAGACATTTGCCGCGGACACTATTTGATTGGGATTGTGCATCTACATAGTAAGTTTATTGATTGTCTAAGAACCGCCGTACAAAACGATGTGTTTCGCGGAGTAATGGAGTTTACCGGAGGCCTAAACATCGCTCCTTCTACCTATACTTCCTTTTCTTCTCTCTTTTTTAAAGTTAACAACACTCTCATTACTCCGATGAACTGACTACTAGTAACAACTTATTTCCGTTTTAGCAGGATGCACCGCACACAGAAAATGCTAACTGGAGTCCTAAAATCAGTGTCTTGGGTTCTCGGTACCTTCTAGTAAGCTTAACCATTTCAATGGGTTATGAAATAATATTATTTTCCCTTAAAAATGATTCAAAGAACATGATGTGTAGTGACCTTGTTGCAGCCCCACCTTAGTCGCCTTTTCAATTACTAATGTATGAAAAACGGTAAAGTATTCTGCCTTGCTGACGATTTAACAACAGTGACCGGATAACTCGTGAGGCTTGTGACTACCGGCGTGAAAGCTTTGACTTTGTTTAAGATACAGTGTGTGGAGAATTAAGCCGCACAAAATATATTTTATCACTAAGCAATAAACTCTCCAATATAATTGACAGTGAAAATATAATTAAGAAGACAGATGCAAACTTCTGTGATACGTCACGACTCACGGTACATTTGGTCACGACGTTCTCTTAGATAACCGGAAAATAGAACAAAGTTTAAACGGTACCTCAAATAAATAAAAAAAGTTCGCATTTTCCCAAAAATTGTGCATACTGCAGTACATATCATCAGACGTAAGAGTTGCATTTTTTTTCTACTGAGACAGAGACCGTTTGTTTATCACCTTGGCTGATCCTAGGTAAAGATGCGTACCGAAATTAATATAATCAGTCTAATCAGGTATTGATTCACTGTCATCTTCAAAAGGTCCATGATTAGGAAATGTGGACGATATGGTGTTCCACGCTTATGCTACATTAAGTGGTTTCACAGTTCACATTACACAAATAAAAGTAAATTAAACATTGCCATAAAGTAAATTTCTTCGTATAATAAGTCACACTTGTGTTTACTTACCATACGTAAATATCAAACCTATAAATAGCAACTATCTATACAATAGCAAATTAACATATATTCTATTCGATGTAATAATATCGATTCAATATGTAACGCTTATTGAATTTTGATTGTTATAGGTACCTATTATAAACTAAAAATAAATTTCGTGGAAATAAGTGAAGGCCAAGCTTATTATTCCAGTGGGTACTTTAAAAATTCAGACTTTTACCAAAACTTTCGTCAAAACGTTTTAGCGTCTCCCTATTTTTAGGTATTAACTCATGAGTGTTTGTTGTAGATTTTTCGATGCTGTTTAATTATCAATTTATGAAATCTTATTTTCAAGGTTCAACAAAAACATTCATAGAAATATCATCATCACCCCTTAAAATATAAATGTGGGAGACTTATGTTTCGCTTACGGGTGATAACAAGATGTCACAGAAAGCTGGCGAATAGCAACGCCTTTCGTCATTTTTTGCCATATATGTGATGAAATCCCTTTATCACTGTATTTTCATTTTCATTACCACTTTTTAAGAAACAGTGAACTTGTTGTTTCTTGCCTTTTTGAGACATCTTCCAACCCGATGGATCAATGACTTGTGAAAGTGTACTTGTGTAAATTTTACGCCTGCCTGTATTTGAAAATTCTGCCTTGTGATTGAAAATAAGTAACCAACGAATTTTATATGACATAAGTACCTATATACTCTTCATCCTGAGGGTTCTTTTAAAGATTTTCTGACTAAACGTAGATCTTTTAGGGGCCAGATATAAAATTTCGAAATAACCCTAAGGCAATCAGAGATGACGACCATCGAACTTGCTGGGTTGACCTTAGCAGATTTAAAGGCCAGTCTGCAAAATATGACGAGTTGCAAATTCAGATTGAATTATATAACAGCGAGAATTTAGACGCATATAATTGAATTGTATAAATTTGTTATTTGACCAAACTCTGTAAAACCAAGTATTGAAAAGAGTAACCCACGAGTTTCTTGCCGGGATCTTCTCGTTGGATGGCAGCATTCCAAACCGGTGGTAGAGTCATTAGATTTAATAAAAAAAAATTATACTGTTTTACAAAAGTATCTGTAAAGATTTATTTGAATAAAGCATTTTTCAATTTCAATTTCAATTAGGTGTTCAAATTGACGAGATGGAACGTACTGAATAAAAGTTTATCATGTGCATTGCTACAGCAAGGAGTGTATTGGATAAATAATAAGTTGCATGGATTAAAAAAAACAAAATTTATTTACTTTTGCTTGTAGTGCCCGGGGATCGAATCTGGAACCTTCGGTGGAGTAGCCGACGTCTCAACCATTACACCAAATGGGTCGTCAAATCAGAACGATCGCTGGAACGAAGGGATGGACCCTAGGACGGCGTGGCGTCGAGTCGTACGATGGTAAAACGATGACACCGGCATGATACCAAATAGTTCCCTGGAGCACGGCAACTGCTCTCGGAGATGTATTTAGTTGAAATTTGTTAGAAGCACAAGATCTTGAAGAGATTTCCACATTATTGCTTGACTTCTCCCGAGCATTTGATAGAGTCAATAAGTGATCCCCTACTTTTATTCAAACTAAGTTACTATGGTATGGAGAGTTTCTCGGTAAAATAGTTTCAAAGCTATTTAACACATCGGGAAAAGTTTGTGCAGTTAAAACAATCAGATGGTTCTTCTTCGACAACGCATTCGCAACCAGTGTCCCGCGGGGTTCCACAGGGACCGATATATATTGTGCCGATTCTATGTATTCTGTACAATACTGATATAACCGAGTGCATTCAATACCCTCGCTACCATTTGTATGCGGATGATTTACAGATGTACCTTCCTTCACTTTACGCCTGATGAACATGCTTATGCAGTAAGAAAAATAAATAACGACTTTGAAAGGATTTTTTAGTGCCGAACTTGATAACAAATGCCTAAACATCAAAATCATAAATGAACCCTTGAAACCAGTGGAATAAGCAAAGAATTGGGGCTTCTTTTGAGAGCAATCTCAAATTTGAAAATTATGTGATCGAGTGTGCAAGAAGGAGATTATATAGGATAATTCTTATATATAAGGCCCTGTATTTTATTTTTATTAAAATTTCTATAAGTTTTACCGTCATGAATTAAGTTTTATCTTGCTTATCTCTGTCAGCACTTCTCTCACTTATACAGCTAACACTATCTGCCCACTTAATCACTCTTTACACACTTCATCAAGATGTCGCAACTCGCTGCACAAATTTAGAGTTCCCAAGCAATGATTGAAGAGCGTCTCATGTCAAGAATGGAAGCGTTTGAATAACAACTGCAAGCAGCACTCAGTTCCACCAACTCCTTGCCAAGGTAACTCATGAATTTCACGGTTTCCGTGATATTGTACATTAAGTAGCATTTTACTGATTTACCCCGCCTTGATACGCATACTAAGGCCAATACTCTAAGTCACTTGGCTTCACTTCCCTTCCCGAATATCGATTTCTTTAGTTTTGTCCCCATTTCTCAAGATGAAGTTAAGAAGCACATCCTATCCATAACGTCCAAGGCCACCGGTATCGTTGGTATTAGTCGTCGAGTCGATCTTCCCATTGTTGGAACTTTTGCTGCCCATTATCACACACATTATAAATTTATCTTTAGAGACTGGATCTTTTCCTGATATTTGGCGCAAAGCTCTTGTCCATCCACTTCCGAAAATATGAAATCCTACCTCTCCCAGCCAGTTAAGACCCATTTCTATCCTTCCTTTCCTATCAAAGGTAACCGAAGCCTGTGCTTCGGTATAAGGGCACTGCATATGCAGTCAGTGAATTTTTAACTCGCAGCCGGTGAGCAGTGTTTGTTGCAGCCCGTTCTCGCTTTGGCATGCGTAATTGTTAGACCCAAAATAGGATTGTTGCCGATGGCCCACAAAGAAAGATAACAACAATGTCCGAGCTCGATATTGCCTCGAAAATATAAATCAATCTATCTGAAGATGTTGGCTCCAATTCTATTAAGCCTACAACTGTTGAACGTGCAGCTTCACAATTCGGGCAGTTAAAAAATATGTGGTCTGTTGTACCTTCGTTTAAGCCATATTTACAAAGTGAGTGATCTTTCACCCTAATTTTCGCAAGGTGAACAGGGGTGGATAACCTAGGTGGCAGATAGGATGTTTTTGTTTATTATATTTTCTGTAACGTTCTGTAAATGTAATGTTATGTCCAAGTATGTTTTAGGAATAGCTTCATAATACTTAACGTTTTTTCTTTTAGAACAACGTTCATTTTAGTTTTAATAAGTTTGTCTCTGAAATGTTTACTTTAGGATTATGTAAAATTATTCGTTTTGATGCACTGTAACTTTGACACTTACCGTTTTTTGGTGATGCATGTTGTAATTTATGCAATGTTTACTATAGCTATTATGCCATTGTTCAAATATTATTATGTTTTCTCTTATACGTCTTGTTAGTTTGGGATTGTGTAAATTAATTTGTTCTTTTCCATAGAAATATTTGATTCATAATTCTATGTCAAAACAATTGAAATGTTTGTCACATCAATGCCTAAAGCATTTCAAAATATTACACTGACTTACTTGGCAGTTTTCATGTGATTGTATAAGCGCATTATTGGTCTCGGGTACTTGGCTTAAGCCTTGCCTCCCTTCTACAGTATACTGTTTGCCAGGTTTCGTTCTCCTATCTATCCGTTCATCTATACCAGTTATTGGAGTATTTACTGCCTGTCATCTCACATATTATAAAATTTTCTCTTGAAACTGGTATATTCCCCGATGTTTGGCAGAAAGCTCATCCATTTCCTAAGATATCTAAACCCTCTTCTCCTAGTCACTTTAGACCCATTTCTATCTTACCCTTTCTTTCAAAAATTATTGAAGCATGTGTTTTCAAGCACCATTCTTCACATTTGACACATAATAATTTGTTAAACTCTTTGTAGTCCGGTTTTAGAGCAGCTCAAAGTAATTCAACTGCTCTTATTAAAGTAACTGAAGACATTAGAGAGGCCATGGAAAATTCTAAACTCACTGTTCTCCTCCTATTGGATTTTCCAAACGCATTTAAAACAGTAGTTCTCATGGTCTATTGATCATGATGACATTGTTGCTACTTTATCTACTCTGGGCTTGGAATATGCGGTGATTGATTGGTTTTCATAGTATTTGCCTGGACGTCAACAGTCTGTTTCTGTAGGGTCTTCCAAATCCAATTGGGACTCCATAATTTCTGGTGTGCCCCAGGGCGGAATACTTTGCCCTCTTTTATTTTCTATATTTATAAATTTAATTACGATAAATATCGATTGTTCGTATCGTTTATACGCTAACGACCTGCAACCGCTTAATTTTGGAGTTACTGTTAACCCATCCAAATGTAAAGCAATCGTTGTTGGCAGTTCTGTCTTCCTGTCTAGATTATATATGTGTGATTTGCCGCCTATTGAGTTCGAGGCTTGTTCCTTGCAGTATTGCGGTTCGGTTACAAACCAGGATTTACATTTTGACTCCACCCTCAACAGCAGCCAGCAGTCCAGTTGGACTGCGCATGTTTCGGAAGTTTGTTTGTTGCTTGAGGGGTTTATACCGATTTAAGGTCATCTTCCATTTTTAACCAATCTCGCTCATGTGCAAACATTAATTTTACCTATAATTGACTATGGCGATGTATGTTACCCCGACCTATCTGTAGCGCTGTTAAGTAAACTAGATCGTCTCCTGAATAATAGTATTAGCTTTATGGTCTTAGTTAATATGATCACATTTCCTTGTACCGTTCCCAGCTTAAATGGCTAATAGAGTAAAGAGTGCAAAGTAATCTTAACGATCCTCTTTCTCCTATGTATCTAAGGGAAAAGTTTCAATTACTGTCCGAAACTCATAGTCGGTCTCTTCGTTCCTCAGACAATCTTTTTATCCGTACCCCCGTACAAGTAACTCGGCTTTAGAATGAACGAATGAACTTTGTGATATAAAGTCATTTCGATCAAAATTTTCTTTTAAGAAAAGAGTTAAAACCACGAAGTAATTTGTAAGGTTTTGGTTGTTTTTAATATTAATTTATTAAGTTGTCCTTGTATATCACTTTTAGTCATAGGTATTCATGTATATTTATATTAATTATAATGCATTAAATTTGTATATTTTATGTTTAATTTGTTTAAAATATTAAATATATTTTTTATGCTGATTATTATATAAGTGTATGTTATAGTAGTTATGTATCCATAAGGTTGTTGCTTATTTATTTTGTAATTTATGTATTTGTATGTATCGTTGTGTATATATTTTATAACTTTGATTTATTTTATGCTATTGTTTAAACTTTTCTTTTTTCTCATGGCGCCATTTTTTTTTTGTATATCCAAAGGTTAACTGGCTGAGAATTCCACTCGGCATTAAGTTCGCCTTTGTACAATATATTATACTGTGCAATAAAGTTTTAAATAAATAAACAAATTAAGACCTTACTTAAATGAAACTCTAAGGGTCACTTTATGCGAATCTTTGGTACTCAGTACGTTTACCTACTGCGACGTAGGTAAACCTACTGAGTACCAACGACTAGAACAGTCTACGGACCATGTCTGCTAAGCAGGTCAACTATGCTTATGCACAGAGTTCAAAATTCTTGCGCTCGGTTCTGTTTTGCAGTGCCTCCAAGAAATTAAACCAGCCCATTTTCGAATGCCCCCCAAATAATAAAAATGAAACCACGCAGACGAATTCATGTGGCCATTTTAATGTGAGGTATTGCCTCAACGCAGAGATCGTATTTGATTAGCTGACTTAGGCTAAGGTAGGATGTTGATTCCCAAATAGATCTTACACAATCGTGTACTCCACGCCGAAATGCCCAAATAGATCTTACACAATCGTATACTCCACGCCGAAATGGCATTTCGTGGGTATTTTCGACTTCCCCACCTCCAGTACCAGAAAGCTGGTACTCAAGCCGAGAAGCTGACGTCCAGTCTACATAGTTTGGTTACAGGTCTTGTATAAAGGGGTGTAAATATTAGTTTCGACAAACTTTTATACGATAAAATAAAACTCAGACAATATAAAACAACATTAGATAGACATGACATCACTTCGATACTACTTTACTCCGACAAAATGTTTGTTCGACATGACTTTATTAGAAAATGGCGCGAGTTCTATAACAGTCTACTACGATAACGATTCTATACCGACATGGAGTTACTTCGACTTACGCTACTCAGACACGCTAAGGGTCGACACTGTTTAGATAGATACTAAGGATTTCAGAGGAAATCATAAAATAAAATAGAATTTGCACTCCAACTTTGCCAAGAGGCCACTGGTTCCAGGGCAGTTGGTCGGTCAGAGTCACGGTATCAATTGATTTGTCTAGTCAAAGTCGGCAACTATGCCTTAACTCATTGCTTCCAAGTCAAGTCTGCCAGTCGATCAGATTCCTTCCATGTAAGCCTGAGGAAATCTCTGTCGTTGAAAGTTCCAAAGGGATAGTCAAAGAAGTCAATTTTAGTCGTCAAAAAGTCATTTGGTGTCAGGGGCAAGTCATCGTCGTGCCGTCTAGAGTTGACCATGTGCTTAAAATCAACTAGTAAAGTCACTGTTAAAGAGCCGGCAACGTATTTCTGGGACCTGAGGTCTTGCAAAAATCGCGTGTCAACAACTGACCACAGGCTGTGTGCCTCCATTTGAACTGGGGAATTTAGTTTTAGAGAATAGCGTATTAGTAGGTATCTGCTATTTCACATTGCACTTCGTCGAAGACGGTAATCAATCATCATCATCAGCTCATTAAACGACATCCTCACCGAGGGTGACGAGCCTACCCGTACAGGTTGATTCGGCCTTAGTAGTCCACGCGGGCCCAATGCAGATTGGACGACTTCATACACATCCTTTGAATCTCTTTGCAGGCGTGCAAGAAGGTTTCCTCACGATGTTTTCCTTCACCGTAAGAGCGTCTGATAACGTTCATATAATTTCGTAAATTCAAAAACACATTGATACGTCGCGGGATTTGAACCTCAGCCCTCCTGGTAGGAGGGCAACAATCCACATCATTGAGCCACCAACGCTAATAGATAGTTAGGATGAATGCACACCGATCTTGCCTCTTACTAGACTATGTAATACAACGCTGCGACAGGAAATTGAAGAGTATTTAGACAGAATAATGCACTGGTTGTAGATGGAGATTTTTTTAAAATTTAAATTGATTTTTGGCTGCTATCCCTTGACTTACTTTTAAAAACGGATTATTTATATTGTTAAAATAAAATAATTGAAAGAAATAGAATATATGAAACAATTGCATTTTGAAATGAGACTGCGACGAAAGTAGTTTTTATTTTTGTTCGTAACTACTTTTAAAAAATATTCATATCGGACAATTGTGAGGGAGATGAAAGAAACGCTCCGGATCGCATACCGATGCTACCCACCTTGTCCCGATGTTATCTCCATATTGCGGAGACGACGTCACATTTGTTCGTCAACCTCCATTCGGCACGCACGGTCCAAGTGCTACTCTTCAGCAGACCTGACCCTGGGTCGAACTCACGACCCTTTCGCCGCGAGTACATTTCTTATTATTTTAAGGGTTTCGTAGCCAAATAGGGAAAGTCCAAAGGGGGTGTCCGACTCGCACTTAGCCAATTTTATTACAAGGTCAAAATAATTGCTTGAACACCTGTTTCATTACAAAATACTTTAACGTCATTGTTGACAAGAGTGAGCGAAATAGTATATAAGACCCTATATGGTGTTGTAATACCAATTCAAGAGGCGCAAGCATTCAATACACGACAATGAAACTATTATTCGTTCTTCTCTTATGCGGGGTCACACTGGCGGCCGTAGTCCTAGTTCCGGATCGCGTTTTGGACATAAACAAGGCCAAGGAGTTATACGACAATTTCGTAAAAAAATACAACAGGAAATACCCAAATAGTACCGACGAACTCATACATGTGACACAATTCGTCGAGAATTTGCACGTTATCAACCAGCTGAATGTTGACTGGCCATCTCGACTTTACGGCATCACTAGATATGCCGACTACACTGAAGAGGAACGTAAAAGTGTAGGAGGAAATGAGGCATTCCGTATCAGATAAAACAATTAACTGTAAGTAAAGTAAAATTTTTACTTGATTCTATTTAGGGATTATTTGTTTTCCATTTTATTTTTAAATTTGTCCGATGAATGAGTAATGGAAATGCTCTTCTAAAACCATGTACCATTTTCCTTAAAAGAAGATGATTGTGTGCTTCGGAGGGCACTTTAAGACGTAGGCGCGGATTTTATCTTAAGATGGAGTCGTTCTATTCGCTAATTCGCACGGGGCCCGCATTGGTGGGTTACGGCCCAAAGTCCCTATACACATACTGTGGAAGGCTCACAGGCCTGCTAGGTCCGAGAAGTAAGACGTCATAGGCTTGTTTTGATTACCAGATCAGATCAGAGTAATGTAAAAAAAAAGTATTGACAATAAAAATCCAAAGACATTAAATATAAATTATAGATTACCAAAACGATCAATGATACTTATATTCGTTTAGTAAAATGTAAAACAAACAACACAGGTTTCGATTAAGTTTGACGACCCATTTGGTGTTGCAGTTAAGACGTCGGCTACAATACCAAGGGTTCCAGGTTCGATCCCCGGACAGTACAAACATTTATGTGCATGAACATGTTTGTTTGTAATGGTCTGGGTGTTTTCTTTGTATAATATGTATGTATTTACAAAAAAATGTTCAGTACTTATAATACAGGCTTCACGCTTAACTTCGGGCTAAATGGCGCTGTGAGAATGTCAGTAAAAAAAATCCAAGGCCTTTTCGTAACGCATGAATTTCATAGACAGCGACTGGTTATAATCCTCGGTGTTTTGTATAAACTGCTGGACACATAGACATCCGAATATACAATTAGACTGGACGAGCCGCCAAGTTTATAGGCAGTCCCAGTGTCGCAATTTCGTTTCGGTTCTTACCTGTGAAAAGTTATTCTATCACTTGGTAAATTTACTGATTCATTGCCATGATGGCATGTAACAATTGCACAGGATGGAATTTTGAAAAAAGAAACGGTAATTTCTTATGATATTCGTGCGTCTTGACTCGTCTCACAGAGTGTAAACTGGCAGCAGGTGTATGCTCGTTGAGCTTACATTTGTCGCACTTTGGCTCGTCCCATCTCTTGTATTGGGAAATCTGTGGCTGGACACTATGGTCCAGTGAATCCAGTGAACTGCTGAACACTATGGTATGTGGTCAACGGTGCTGTAGCCCAATTAAACCCATCTTGTTACGGGTGGTTGAAGTTCTTCAAGACATAGGGTAAGACGGCTCGTTGTAACTCTAGAAAACAACTTAAAGACGTGGTAAAAAAAATATAATCTTTCTTAAATAATATGACGAGAATGCTTCAAAATCACGACTCTGATGTAGTTTTAAAGTACTCAAGTAAAGTGTAAAGAACTCAAATAATGCCCTTGTGTTACTGTCATCACCCAGCCGGGACTCTCTGATTTCTAAATTGCTAGAGTGCTGCTCTTATTTCATAACTTCAACATCAGGGATAGCAATGGGTCTCCGCCGTGTGTTCGTCTGCGTGCTCACCATTCGGTGTTGCCGCTAGCTGCTTCATTTCTCCCGAGGTTTTTTCTTATCTTCTTGGTTTTTCTCCGGTCTTCTTTTTTAAACTACTTTGATAATCTTGCCGAGTATTCGAAGTGTATTTAGATAACATACACATTTGTTTATTTAAGGTTCATTATATTATTTCAGAATATTTTAAAATGCATCAAAGTATAACTAGTAGTACGTAGGGTATTAAGAAACTGATGCCACAATTTGAGTTTTACTGAAAATACATCACTATTTTTTACTTCTTGCTCATACTATCCAGCTCATGTGAAAAGTCTCTCAATGCATATAGCCTTGAAAACATATATTAAAAAAAAAATGTATTGAAACTCATTGACGTGTTACAGTCACAGTTACTTCAATTTGAATTGGCAACAATTGATTAAAGTTTATTGAATTTGTTTTATCAGTATTATATATTTGTTTCAGTTAATGCACTCAGTCTACGAAGAGGAAACTTGAATTCTGAGTACAAATACGTGTGAATACAAAGGTATTTTTACGAGTTAAGGCTCGCTGTCAAAATCACCTTACTTACCCAACTGAGAAAAATAAACACCTCTTCTATTAAATTTGCTTGTTTTATTAAATTTTGTGTTATATATATCAACAATAGCGACATCGTTCAGGAGACATTGTAAGATAATCAGTATGAGCATTTCAGACCAGTGTGATATCAAACTTATTTGCTCAGAAACCAGAAAACCGTCAATTTATTGCGCAAAAAAGGCCCAAGCATTTATTACCAGCGTTTTCCTCTGAAAGAAAACACATATCAACTACGTACCTTATTCGAAGCTTATAAAAGTTATTTATAGATAGGCACATCCAATTCCCATAGTTTCTTACCATTTTAGTACTCTTTGATGACATATTACGACCACATTCCGTTTCTCAGTAGGGCAGTGGCGCCATTTGTAATCTTATAAATAAACGACGCGACGTTTTTTTTAATTTTTTACGTGACGTATTCATTGGATTTTAAAATATCCACCAGGCACATTTAAAAAGTTAGCGACCGCGCCAAATTTTCACAGCTATAAACATAACTACACTTGGACCGGAATACAACTTCTTGGTCAATTTCATATCGCGTTGATCAATTGTCAGCTAGTTCAGACGAATTTGAAATTTAACCGTAAGGCAATACCGAATCCCGAAAATGTAAGCTATTACAGTATCGGAAGGGTAATCGTAATACTACACCCATATTATAATCGAAAAGTTTCGTTTTAAAATAACGCGATTGGCCTGCGGAGATCATCCTGTGTGTATTTGACTTATTCACCCACCTTTTTTTTTATTGCTGAACAGATTCCTTAAAAAAAATCTGGAAGTCTTTTTTTGTCAGTTGTTGTATTGTATGTATGAAAGCGCTGTTATAAATCAAATTAATTCCATGAAACATTAATGTTTGTTAAAAAATAACTATTATATTCAAGGTAAATAATAAGATAAAATTATGAATCATTTTTCATTCAATAAAAAAAAACGATTCGAGATGAGAAAGAATCGATGTATAGTCGATGTTGAAACATTAAAAACACGTTGGTTTGATTCGATGCATTGTTACTATACATCGAGTGTTTTTAATACATCTTATTTAATAAACAGTATTTAGTAGGGTAGGGTAAGTTGATGCTACAATAGCTTAACTAAACTCAACACGTAATTTGAAACCAAAAGCGAGATTAAAATTTTTTTTTTCTAATTATACTCAGAACCTCTTTACAATAATAATAAAAGTACAATAATTCTCTAGGATATTAACACTTACCCGATTGAAAACAGACATTAATTGACTTTTACAGACGAAATCTTGCGATAAACGAAGTTTTTACTTTTTGGTCAAAATGTAAACAAAACGGACTGGCATTTCACTCGCTAGTCCAGCAGCCATAAGCGATGGCGGGGTGATTACCCTCCCATGACTCCTTCTTTCCACCATGTAGAGCCTATGCGTACAATGAATAGTTTGCGAGATATTTCGATTGCCCAACTTGCACCTATGCTCAACTAGCCCCGCTCTACCCTATCCATCAGAATGGCGGGTGTAGGTCTTCCAAATAAATCACAAAGGCACTATACATATATATATGCACGAAAAATTAACTTTTCTGTACTTAAGTATGTGTAAATGTATGTTTTCGTAGGCGTAGCGGTCGTCATTGTAAAGTGAGCCGCCGCATTGATATCAGGTTGGCGGCTGACGTCAAAATGGCGGGTTGTTTCTAAACTAATGCATCTATTTTGATGAACCTCATATCAAATAAATGTACGTCTTTTGTTCGTTTAATTTATACATATTTATACATATATCAAAAAAATATAGTGAAAAGTGACTTTAGGTTCAGAAATGCGAATTATGAATGATAAGCTTGGATGTTGTCCCTAACTTACTTACTTAAATACATAACCATAATCGAATTAAAAAATCTTCGTATAATCATTTCAAAGTCAAAGTCAAAAATCGTTAAATCAAATAAGGCTGACAAAAAGCACTTATGAACGTGAAAAAATATAATAAAAAAGATTAAAATATGAGTTTTGATGCTTAGAAAAAAAAGCGCTTCAGTGGTTTGGCCTGTTGATTATTTAAATAAAGGTACATCATAAAAACATTGTAACAATAAAAAAAAATTGTAGTAGTAGTAAAACACTTTATTGCTCACAAGTACACAAAAAATAAAATAAAAAACAGTAAATTGACAATACTGTGGGCAAAGGCGGCCTTATCGCTGCAAGCGATCTCTTCCAGGCAACCTTTGGGTAAGGAACAAAGCCGGAAAATAGAGGTAGTGCACAAGCAAAACTGAACAAAAATAATCAAAAGCATACATACAAGCACATATATATAAATACAACAATACAATATCACAAATATAAATAAATATATACACATGTCAATATATATATATAGATACATATAAAAAATAATACCATATTTAATAGAAAATAACGAAGTTAAACATATAATTTACAAATATATTATAAAATAAATAAATTGTGAAATAATAATATGTAGACAGTTCAATGAAATTAAATAACAGAATTTAATAAATGCTGACGAAGCTTGTTCTTAAAAGTGACTACTTAGTGACTTAGCGTGTCGAATCTCAGATGGCAAACTGTTCCAAAGAAACGTAGCTCTAACAGTAAATGATTCCTTAAAATAACCAGACTTCGTAATAGGAGGCTTTAACACATTATCTGACTTGGACCTAAGATCTCGGCGGTGATCCATACCAAGGAACTGAAAACATTCTTTGAGATAGGGAGGGGAACGAGGATCATACAGCACCTTAAATAAAAGAATGAGAACATGCTCTTGACGCGCTGTCTTATAGGGAGCCAAGCAAGTTTATTTCTATATTCGGAGACATGATCAAACTTCCGCAAGCCAAAGATGAACCTAATGCAAAGATTTTGCACACGCTGGAGCTTATTTAACATATCCTTATTAACCCAGATACTCCTGAAACTATTTTACATCTCAAATCAAAAAACTTTTTTCATGGTTTGCTATAATTATGTACTCAACATCTTGGGAAAAATAATGAAAAAAATCCGCTCTTCTGGGAAATCCGGAAAACTCCCGGTGATACAACACCTGGTAGAAATGCACTGCTATCTAATGTAGGAAGTTTAAGAAGAGTACAAATCAATAAAACAAGTATTTTTTTATCAATCAATATTTATTATTTGTACTTACAGAATTATTTAGATTTCCAATTAGTATGGTAAGCTATAAAACATTTTTTGGTAGCAAATGACCTTGACACTTTTTACAAATAAAACTTTTGGTTTTTGCAAAGTTTGCATGGTAACTGTGAATCTTTGTACTCAATGATGGTGATCAATTCTGTCAAATCGCGAAGTTTCTCTGACAGCAGGAGTCGAGAATGGGCTTCGTTTCACTCCACTCTGGTGGTTTCTAGCAAACTTCTAACAACAGATCTTCGAAAGAGAAGGTGATCTTACTCTCCTTTATCATAATATACAGCTTGCCAAGCATTGTGTTGCCATATCTAAGCAGGGCAATTAGGGGAAAATACCACTTCTTTCCACGTATTGAGGTCCTATATAGACCAATGTTTTGGTCAGATCGATCGACGCCCCCTCCCATGTTCTCATTATATTTTTTTATAATGAAAGGTTGCTCGATCTGTACATATTTTTTCAATTGTTGCGAAAAACGTTTCGTCTTGTGTAATGGCTCGACAGTGTCCACATTTGAAGCAACTGTAACGACACTATTATCGTTCCATTTGCATACGAGAATATTCCCTGGTTGACTTGATTTGTATTTATATGTTCCTCTATCTGTTTTTTTGAAGTCGGTGTTTGATGACAAAGGACATTTAGTTGTACGATTTTCCCTAATGGTGCCTGTACCTTTTAGTGCACAGTTACTCAACTCGTGGAATAGTGGTATCGATGAGAAAAAGTTGTCAAAAAAACAAATGGAAATGTAGCTTTGAATGCTGCAATTGCAACACATCTGCAAATCGCATAATTACACTCCACCTCAGACCAAATTGTTTATATGCCGGTGGTATAGTTGCTGAATGCCCTTGATAGGAATCGAACCACAGTACATAGCCCAGTCTTGTAGCGCCAACCCAAAGTTTGTAACCCCATGGTATGGGGAATCGAATAAATTGTTTACAGCTATGACCACCATAGTAGGGCACCATAGCCTTATCGATACTATGTATAGTATTCTTCCAAAGGAGCGTTATCCGTAAATTTTTGTTCAATAGGTTAAATAATGGTCTCAATTTTAAAAATTTATCGTCACTCCCAGCTACTTGCATATTATCACAGCTGCAATGCGGGACACCGGGAGACGGATTGAAAACACGTATAGAGTGCGCACTCTAAGTATATTGTCTAACAAATAATTTACAACTACGCTTATATACTAACTTATATCTATGTGTGAGGGAGGTTGCTTACACACACTACACCTCCCCCGTGATTTGAAGAAAAAAAGAAAAACAGTTTTTTTTTATAAATAATAATTAAAATAAACTAAATTCATTTTTTTAAAGGACAATGTAAAATCCTTAAAATAAACGAAATGCTTGACAAAAAAAGTTTCACTAAATATTGAAAATTGTATAAGTACAATAGTAAATTTAATTTAATAATTATCTATATTATTACATATAATTAAGGTGCGGCATCCAATCAATTAAATTAGAATTGATTTTAACAGAATCATTTACCAAATATAATATTTATTCATTTAAAAAATAAAAGCGAGGTATGTAGTATACTTGCTATTAAGTACATTATAAAAAATCCCATACATGCGCACATTCCAAATTAACTTTCTTTACCATTTACATTTCTCTATTGTATTTCTTTAAAGTACAACCTTCATCAGCACATAACTTTAAAAATAATAACATTTTTCTTTTCCTTTCATATCATATTCTTGGCACAACACTCTTATCTCTATATTATTATTCATTTAACCTTAACTCAAACTCAAAAATGTTTTATTCAAATAAATCATTACATGACACTTTTGAATCGTCAACAAGTTATTTTTAATGAATCTACCACCGGTTCGGGAGGTTGTTATCTACCGAGAAGATACCGGCAGGAAACTCGTGTAGTTACTCTTTTCAAAAATGGGGTTTACAATGTTCTCATTTCGAGTCAAAATTTATATAATACTATTCGTTTTTACATAGCTGTAATATGTCTAATTTATATAATTCTTATTATCATCCTAATTACATTATTTTACTTGGAACACAATGCGAGCACATTAAGACCAAATAATGTTATCGGCTAAATAGTCGTTTACACAGTAATATCCTTTTTCAAAAGGTACTTTTAATTATAGCTTTAAACTTAAGTAAGGGAAGATCGACAATATGTTGTGGTACTTTATTAAAATACTTTATACAATTACCAACAAAAGATTTACCCACTTTGTGTAGCCGAAGATTTGGAACAGCAAGTTTGTTTCTATTTCTAGTGTTGATACTGTGAAGATCACAGTTTTTATCAAACATATGAATATTTTTACGCACGTACATTAAATTCTCATAAATATTTGTGACGCTACTGTCATTATATAATTTCTTTGAAAAGTTCTCTAAGAGAATCACGGGGTTTAAGTTGGTAAATAGCGCGAACTGCTCTTTTTGCAGTACAAAATGGTTTGTATGTCAGCAGCTGCACCCCACAGAACATGCCGTATGACATTACACTATGAAAATAACTAAAATAAACCAATCTTGCTGTTTCAACATCTGTCAGAAGTCTTATTTTCCTAACCGCATATGCCGCTGAACAAAGCCTTCCAGCAAGAGATTCAATATGAGGTCCCCACTGAAGTCTATTATCAATACATATTCCAAGAAAAACAGTTGAACTAACAAATTCTAATTTTTCATTATTTTTCATTATTAAGAGTGATATTATTACTTATTCCTGGTACATTGAATACCTACTCGGGTATTTCTTTCTATTGGGCCTGCAGTCCCTAAATATCACCTTATCATTTGGTACATTTATTAACTGCACTTTTCATTGACATATTAGCCATTATAACTGCACCACGCAGCTTTATTATTAGGGGCATGTTTTAAGATTACACAATCTCCAACTATTTTCACGGAGAGAAGCTCGTCTACACCATGATCAAATAAAGGATCTGTCACCCTATATTGTACCTTGTACATTATACAATTATAATCTTTACTTTAAATCCGGTCAACTTCATTTAAGACATCTAAGGTCTCCAACAGTTTCGATCTGAAGGATTCGTTGCGACTTTCGCACAATATCTTTACGTGCCTTCTTCTATCTTTTTTCAACTCTCATATCTTTTACTACTTCAAAATAAACGTCCTTTCAATAAAATATATAATAAAATGTTTAATTTTACTATTGGATGATCAATCCAATCGTATAAAAAAACATTTAACTAAAATAAATAAAACCTTCCATTCAACCAAACATTTCATTTAAACATTAAACCATTCATAACATAAAATAATTCTTTTACTTCCATCTATTATTCAATCTTCATATTCACTTACAAACTTTTTAAATTCAATCAATGCAATATGTGCTTTTGAAGAAATTCATTCTGCTTTAATCACACTAATCAGATGTATATTTCTACATTCCTTAGTATCATTCGGTATTCCACTATATTGAATTACATTTCGAAGAAATCAAAATCATTGCATTGTTGTTATTGAACTCTAATATGGAATGCCGCTGTTGGTAACGAGACACATTGGAACAAATTTCGCTGATGTAGTAAACAATGTATGAGTGATACGCTGCTACTAACAATGCAAGTAATTACGTAGGTACTTACTTAAAACTTTACAATGATATATTAATTACAGCTTTAAATTTAGACACAAATACTTAAAACAATACTAAAACTGAGAACCATTGTGACATGGAAAACACGTGCATCACAAACTATTAACAATTAGTTGGTACTTATTTTGAATTTAATCAACACACGATCTGCAAATTACCTGGTATTATAATTTTAAAAAAAAACTTACCACATTTTTTGATAATTTGGTCAACAAATTTAACATATTATTTTTTAATTTCGAATTCGATATCCTCGAAAAAAATTAGAAAATGTGTTTATGACCTGCCTGCCTTACATATTATTTTATAAATTAAAAGGTTACATACCTAATATTTTTTTATCACTTAATAAAGGCCTTAATTAGTATAAAAAAAAATATAAAAATTCCACTTTAAAAAAATATATAATACCTACACATCACCACATTACGTCATATAGTTTTTTTTCCATCATATAGTCACATCGTCACTCACTCCCGGCAGCTATAAATCATCACGTCTCCAACTCTCCCGGCAGCCAGCAGATTTCACCATCTCCAACAGGAACAACTCGCGGCAGCCCGCATCTCAACAACTTTCACTCGAACATCACCCGGCTGCCAGCAATCTTCATTCTCCATATTACTGGAGCCCACATTTCGCCAGTTTTTACGATTTTATTATTTCGCAATCCAGATGTGCATTTATTTCGCCCCATTATTTTCATCGAATCTCTAACTCTTTCGCACAGCACTGCCAACAGGCAGCACTGGCAGGGTCGCCATGCAATGCGGGACACCGGGAGACGGAATGAAAACACGTATAGAGTGCGCACTCTAAGTATATTGTCTAACAAATAACTTACAACTACGCTTATATACTAACTTATATCTATGTGTGAGGGAGGTTGCTTACACACACTACAACAGCAATGAATGTGTGACATTATAAAATTGAAACGATCACGCGAGAGGGCATTATAAATCCAAGGAAAATCAGTATCGGATGACTTTTCCCAATACATAGACCTGCGTGGCACAACCATGTATCCACTGTACAAAAGAATAGCGAGCAAACATTTCATCTCCGCGGTACTAATGTTTCCCAGTTTATTTTTTGGCTGGCGTATAGGTTACTGTAGTCAACCAGCAATTCAATCGCTTTATCATCAAACATAGCATCAAAATAATATATTGGCGATTGCAGGTTTTTGGGTCCCTGAACGTCTTTCCACTCAGGAAAAGCGTTTGGATTATGCCGGTTTCTCCATTTATAATTTTGAGTTTTGGAGACACTAGCCAAATTTCAAAAGAATAGTTACAACTTCTACACGCAATCAAACCTGAATAAACACTGAATGAAATGAGAGGAGGAATAACAATAACAGATAACGTTTAAGAATTTTAATGTGAGGGTACTTATAATCAAATTTCAGCGGTGTTAAGACACCTGGTAGGAGTAACTGGGTTAAGGTCTAAAAGGCAGACATCTGCATAATCAAGGATATATAAGAGGAGAGACTGCGCAAGTTCAATCTTAGTCTTTACAGGTAACAAATTCTTCCACCTACGAAGTGATCCAGACGCAGCGAAAACCTTTCTACTAATCTCCGCTACATCAAAATCAAAAAAAAAAAATCAAATCAAAAATATTTATTTACCTTCAAATATCGTTTTACAATAGCCAGTGTCCAGGGACTCCTTTTAAGTATATTATAGATACTTGTAACAGGACCCTGCTCTTCGAATAACTTAATTGTGATATTTGTGATTAAACGTATTGACAACAATTGTATAAACAACAAAAGGAAAGTTAACTTAAACTTAAGAGGTAACAGTAAGAGTAAGTTTTAACACAGTTATGAAAATATCTAACTTAACATGTGTGTGTGTGTGTGTGTGTGTGTGTGTGTGTGTGTGTGCGTGCGCGCGCGCGTGCGTGCTTGCGTGCGTGTATGTGTGTGTGTTTGTGTGTGTATGTGTGTGTGCGCGCGTGGTGTATATACGTGTGCGTGAATTGGTGGAAATGCGCACGTGGGTGTGTAGATTTTATACACCTTTGAACAATATTTCACTTTCCTTACTTAGTCAGAATTAATTCAATTTCTTCATAATTAAGGGTCCCGATCCAAGTACGCAATATAGATTTACATTCATATATGTTTGCCATATATATTTGTTATTTTGTTAATTTTATATAAACGAGTTGATTGTACATTATATTGCCGCCTAGCAAAGACTGATTTAGTTGAGGGCACATTTATAACTTCATCCTTTCTTCTTCTTTTTTGTTTGTTTGGGTCGTATATAAGAGTTTTATGTTTTTTCATTAATGTATTCATAATATAAAGTTTACGGACGGAGAGTAAGCCACTAATTTGTAGAGTGTATCAGTAGGAAAACGACGCCTTTTAAAATACAAACCTTAGTAAGGCTCTTTGAGCTCTTTCAATCTCAATAAAACGCGTCTTATAAGCTCCACCCCATACAGGTATACAGTACGACATTATCGACTGTACTAGGGAAAGATATATTTCATTAAGTAGATTTCTATTAGTTGTATGAGATGGAACTACATGTCTTAACGTTTTAAATAACCAGATAAATTTTCTTATTCTGGAAGATATTAATTCGATGTGAGGATACCAACTTAATTTAAAATCTATGAGAATTCCTAAATATTTTATATTATTAACGCGATTTATAGATGGGCACATGCATATATTATTTGGTAGGTCTTTACATTCGTGTATTTTTAAATGAAATGTTGCATCCGGCTGAGTATTTTTTTGTTTACTAAAACATATGTAATTGGTTTTGGAGATATTTAATGTAAGGAGATTATTTTTAAGCCAGTTTGCGACTCGAACCATGCCGTTTTCTGCTCTGGATTGTACTTGATCCCAGCTTGGACCGTGGAAGACGATGGCAGTATCATCCGCGTAAGTAAAAAATTTGCATCCGATAGGTTCATAGTGCATAAGTCATTTATGTATATCAAGAATAGTGTAGGGCCAAGCACACTACCTTGGGGTACGCCATAATGCACGTCAGTGTAGTTACTAGTATATTCATCTAACTTAACCATTTGTTGTCTGTTACTTAAGTAGTGTTGGAAAATTCTTAATGTGGTACCTCTGATACCAATCTTCTCCAATTTACATGTGGACACCATGAAAGGGTCGAGTCAAACATTACTCCCAAATTCTTCACAACCTCACTATAATTAATAGCCACACCATTGAAAATTAGAGGAGGGACATCAGAGAGTACAATTTTGGATATCTGTTTAGATCCACCAATAATAATTGCTTGCGATTTGTTAGGATTAACCGCCAAACCTTGTGAACAACTCCAATCACAAATTATGTCCAGGTTAGCATTTATTGAGGCAACAAGATTTGTATGCAGCTGAAGGGAGCATGCGCGTATACTTGCAGGTCATCAGCATAAAGGTGGAATTCGCAAGTAAGAAGCGGAGTAAGGAAATTAATAAAAATAGAAAACAGGAATGGAGAAAGGATTCCACCCTGAGGCACGCCTGCATTTAAGTCACAGAAATCTGACATCGTATCACCATCGCGAACACATTGCTGCCTTTCCAAGAGATAGCTTCGAAACCACTCAACAGCCACATCAGATAGAAACACAGACTTAAGCATTGCCAAAAGCTCATCATAATCCACTGTGTTAAAGGCATTTGAGAAGTCTAGGAGGACTAACAATGTCAACTCTTGCTCAGACATAGCTCGACGTATATCGTCAGAGACCTTTACCAATGCAGTAGTAGTGCCATGCCCCGGGCGAAACCCAGACTGAAATTTACTGAGAAAGTTAAAAGAATTTAAAAGTTAAAAGAAAAAATAATGTTTTATATATCCCTAACCCTATTCAACCTATCGCAGAACCACTGCTGGACATAGGTCTTCCCCATTTTGCGCCAGATATCCCTGTCCTCCGCTTTCCTCATCCAGCCTCCACCAGCGACCTTTCGCAGGTCGTCGGTCCATCGGGCCGGAGGGCATCCTACGCTACGCTTGCCGAGACGCGGTCTCCACTCCAAAACTCGTCTGCTCAACCATCGGTTTCTGCGACGTACGTGACCAGCGCACTGCCACTTCAACTTGCTGATCCGGCGGGCTATGCCGGTAACTTTAGTTCTCTTACGGATTAAATCATTTCTGATCTTATTCCTAAGAGAGATCCCGAGCATAGCTCGCTCCATTGCGCGTTGAGTGACTTTGAACTTGTGAACCAATCCGCAGTCAGTGTCCATGTCTCAGCTGCGTATGTAAGTACCGGTAGGACGCATTTCTCAAAGACTTTTGACTTTAAGCATTGCGGAAGCGTCGACGTGAAGACCTGACGTGACTTGCCGAATGCCGCCCAGCCCAACTGAATCCTCCTACTAGCTTCCCTCTCGAAATTGTGCCGGCCAAGTTGGATGGTTTGGCCCAAGTAAACGTATTCTTGCACAACTTCGAGAAGGATGCTATCGACGCATATCGGTTGTGGCATGACATGGTCATTGAACATGACTTTCGTCTTGTCCAAATTCATGCCAAGCCCAACTCGTCGGGAGGATTCATTTAGGCTATTCAACATCTTAGCAAGCTCTTCCGATGACTCTGCAACGATGACGATATCGTCAGCAAAGCGCAGATGAGAAATTAACTCTCCATTGACGTTGACGCCTCGTTCCGACCAGTCCAGGGTCTTGAAGACATCCTCCAATGCGTTTGTAAACAATTTCGGGGATATAACATCCCCCTATCTCACTCGACGACGCAATTGGATGGGTCTTGTCCGCTGGTTCTTGGATCTGAACGGTCATCGTTGCTGCGTTGGAGAGACACTTCATCACCTCGATATATCGCCAGTCGATACCGCATCGCTGCAGAGCCTCCAGAACAGCCCAGGTTTCAATGGAGTCGAAGGCTTTCTCATAGTCCACAAATGCCATACACAGCGGCTGGTTATACTCTTCGGTCTTCTGTATAAGCTGCCGAACAGTATGGATGTGGTCCACGGTGCTGTAGCCTTTTCGAAACCCAGCCTGCTCCGATGGTTGGAATTCGTCGAGTCTTATGGCGAGACGGTTCTGGAAAACAACTTATAGACGTGGCTCAGAAGCGCTATCGGTCTATAATTAATTCTTCAAGAGAGTTTTATCACCCTTCTTGAAGAATAAGACTACGTAGTTTCTGGACCACGCCTCCGGTGTAGTTCCCTGTTGGATGACGGCATTAAAGAGCTCAACTAATGCTTTAAGGACGGGTTGTCCACCGACTTTTAGGAGCTCTGTCGTAATACCGTCATTACCCGGGGCTTTCCCATTTCTAAGTTGCTCCAGTGCTGCACTAATCTCCCTAACGTCAATAATCTTCTCTATGCTTTCCTCCTGTTCAATCAGAGATTTTGCGCAACTCATTGGCATTCTTACTGCGGCTGCCCTGTCGTAAAATACGGATGGCTTTACACAAAAATATTGGAAAGGCCAACATTTTTAGCACTTAGTAAACATGTCAGTTATAGTACAAAAATAACATTACCAAAAGTAATTTTGGACGATCTCAATTGGGGGACAATAATATTGATACAACATCACTCACTTAAGATTACCAGATTTTGCATTAGAAATGTTTACAGATGCCTCAAAAACTGGTTGGGGTGCTTATTGTAATGAGCAAGAGCTAACGGAAATTGGAAAACAGATGAACTAAAATTCATATTAATTATCTGGAACTTCAAGCTGTTTTTCTAGGTCTTAAATGTTTTGCTCGCGAATGTAATAATTGTGCAATATTATTGCGCGTCGATAATACTACGCAATAAGTTACATAAATAGGATGGGTGGAATACAATTTCCACACTTAAATAATCTATTTCGTCAAATATAGCAGTGGTGTGAAGAGCGAGATATCTGGCTCTTTGCATCCTATATTAATACCGCAGAGAATACAGAAGCAGATAAGGAGTCTAGGAAAATTAATCCTGATATAGAATGGGAGTTAAATAACTATTATTTTCGATTAATAACTCGTAAATTTAGGTATCCTGGGATCGATCTATTTGCTTCTCGGACTAACGCTAAATGC
This sequence comes from Leucinodes orbonalis, assembly GCA_019425675.1. Lineage (NCBI taxonomy): Eukaryota > Metazoa > Arthropoda > Insecta > Lepidoptera > Crambidae > Leucinodes > Leucinodes orbonalis. Next base: position 52,236 of record PQWD01001998.1, read on the forward strand.
GAAGCATACGTATCATGGCAGCGTGATCCGGATGCCATAACTGTGGACGCATTTACATTAGATTGGGCAGAGACGTTTTTTTATGCATTTCCACCATTTTCACTTATACTTAAGTGTTTACAGAAAAAAGATTAGACAAGGCTGTAGGTATTATGGTTTTCCCAATTTGGCCCTCACAGCCTGGTACCCCGAACTACAAAGTATGGTAATCTCAGAGGTATTAATTTTAGGACCTAACAAAAATCTTTTGCACTCTCATTTCAGAGCACATCACCCTCTCTACACAAGAGACTTACCCTGGGTGCAGCGATACTCTACGGCTCGCATTCAGCCAACGAGGCATACCCTGCACTGCTCTCGACCTAATGTTAGCATCATTGGCAAAAAATACCATCAAACAGTATGACGTTACTCTTAAGCTTTGGTGGACCTTTGTAAAAATACAAATAATGAGGTATCGGTACCTCAATTTCAACAATAATATTATTTCTTACCGAACAGTTTCATAAAGGAGCATCATACGGTTCCTTTATTCACATCGCTCTGCCCTCTCATACTTCTTGGAAATAACATAGGATCAGACGATAGCATTAAAAGATTATTAAAAGGAGCTTCTTAATTGAGACCCAGTGCTCCCAAATATACGAGTACATGGAACCCCCAGATTGTTCTCAACACAGTTTCTGAATGGTACCCCAATCGAGAACTCTCAATTGATAAAATTACAAAAAAATTGGCAATTTTACTGCATTATGTACTGCCCATAGGTGCAAACTCTCTCATTGATTGAGACGCGTAATATTTGTATACAAAGTAGCGGAGTGGAAATAATAAATTACGGATCTAATTAAAACGTCGGCTCCAGGTCGGACTCAACCTAAACTGTTTTTACCTTATTTTAAGGACCGTCGCAGTATATGTCCAGCCACAACCTTAGAAGATTATCTTTTTGTTACAAATTCTTATAGATCACATACAATTTCTAAATTATTTTAACTTTTCGCCGCCCTTACAAATGTGCCAGTTCACAATCGCTTAGCCGTTGGATTAAAGACGTGCTTGCTCTCAGTGGAGTAGACGTAGCAGTGTTCAGCGCCCACAGCACGACATGCTGCCACTTCTACTGCCAGATTAGCTGGAGTTTGTGTAGAAAATATTAGGAAACAAGCGGGTTGGACTAACACATCTCAAACTTTCGCGAAATTCTATGATCGCCCGATTGTTGATGTCTCATCTCATCATTTTGCAAAATCAGTATTCTTACGTGATTAAAATTATTACCTTATGATAATAAAGAAAGAGACTTTGTTTTATATCCTACTCATAAAATTTATCTAATTGTTAGAATATATATATGTCGGAATAGGGTCTTCTTGGGCGTTAATAGAGTAGATCGGCAAATAATAACAGCGACTTGATTAAACACTTTTCTTATTGTAACTGATCAACAAACAATACAAAATCAAATAGTTACAAAATTAATAAACGAAACGCATAACAGTTCCTAGCTAGGAGGTCTGCACTCTACGACGGTGAAATAATAATTATTCCCGACCCAGCTACCCTCCTCCGCTAGGCTCTGTTGTAGCACGAAGTACCCGCATTCCAACGTTATCGCGACGGTGCTGATCAAGTATCAGATTCGTGCCTCGTTCCGTTTAATAACTGCATTCATTATTGACCGTCTCCGACACGGCCATCCTGCGCTACACACGTCCTCGTGTGTTATTCTGTAACAAAATGAATCTCGCACAGTACACAACGTTCGGTCACTCCTGACAACCACTCATGACTAAATCAGGATCTTAAAGAAAACGAAATAAACTCAACGAATTAACTATCGTTTCAACAAAGTTACTGTTTCATTCACTCATAAGAATATTGCAGAGTGAACAAGTACCACCACTTTAAAACGTTAAAAACAATCAGTAACATCAACAATGCGATCAAAAATGTCAAAGTAGGAATCATATTCGTGGCCTGTGGCTTCTACAAAGCCCCTTCTTATGCATTCCACGAATGCCGAGTTCCTCGAACTCTATGGTCCTGAAATGACCCGACCTCCGCCAATATCACTCGCTCACCGCGCATCCACGGACTACCGTAGAGTAGTTACCGACTTCTAACGGACTACGGCTACGAAATGACTACTGGTACGGTCCGACCAGCCGAACTATGATTCACCACTATCATCACCATTATCATCACTCGATTCTTCTTCTACAAGTGGTACTTGGCCCTCCGGCATACGTCTTAACCTATCATGCGCATATTTGTAAGTACGTTTACAATTAAGCGCTCTTAATGTATAGCGATCTCCTTCTAACACTTCTACAACTTTAAAAGGACCCTTATACTTCGGATCTAATTTTGTTTGATTGCGCTCTTCATTTTGAAGCAACACAAAGTCACCTACGGAAAACTTATCCAGTCTCGCCTTAGTATTATCAACCTCTTTTTGTCATATTGGGCCGACTTTTCAATTAAAAAAGCGGCATTTTCTCTAACTTTCTCTATATCTACATTGTTATCCTCATCGTTAACCATCAAATTCAAAGGTCGCGCTATTTTCCCAATCAACAGTTCAAGAGGGCTCGCTTTCGTTACCCTATTGACCGTACAGTTTAGAGCAAGCTGCACATCTCCTAACGCATCTTGCCATGACCTGTCATCGTTAGATTCAACCGCGGTAAGCATTGATTTCAAAGTGCTCATTGTTCGCTCGACTTGACCGTTGGCTCGCGATGACCCGGTAGCAATTAAATGAAGTTTAATGTTCTTACTATTGCAAAACTCTCTAAACTCGTGACTCGCAAAACAACGACCTTGATCCGCGATAATACGAACTGGCGCCCCAAACAACGAAACACTTCTAGTCAAAGCTTTGATACTACTGGCAGTGTCAATATGCATTGTATGATGTAAAAAGACAAACTTAGTAAACGCGTCGATAATAACAAAAACGTATTCCTTATTGTCACGTTTTCCACTGAGCTTACCTGTTGCATCTACATGCACCGTATGCCAGGGCACCGTAGCTTTTGGAATTGGGTGCAGTTCTGCTTGCACTTTTCCCGAATTGGACTTGGCTACTTTGCACGTAACGCAGTTATCCACAAACTTGCGAACATAGCGAGACATACCTTCAAACCAGTAGTACTCGTAGAGTTTCTCCAGTGTCTTTTCCCAACCAAGGTGCACTATTGAATCGTGTACATTGTGAACTACTGACCATCTTATACTATGAGGCAGCACAGGTAGACATCTGGTCATACGGTTGCGTTGAATTTTACGATAGAGTAAACTTGATCGTACCTCATATGTCTGCGCGATTTCATCTCTCATTTCTCCATTATTTAGTTGTGTTACGATATTTTGTATCTCATTGTCCCGCTGCTGTTCCGCTAAAAGCCAATTACCTTTTAGTTCCGTTATGTCCACGCGTTTCTGCTCCGCTCTCGTTTCTTCTTTCACCTGGGTCTGTGGTAAATGATTACGAGAGAAAAAGTCAACGTGTGCCATACTCTTACCAGCCCTGTATACTACGTCAAAATCGAATGCTTGCAAGTATGCCCACCAACGATGTACTCTCGGTGTCAAATCTATCTTGTCCCTAGCAGACCTTAAGGAATTGCAGTCAGTGACTACCACAAACTTCCTCCCATGCAAAAAAGAACGAAAGTGTTTTACGCCGTTAACTACCGCCAATGTTTCCAACTCGTAAGAGTGGTAACGAGACTCTGCTGGCGTGGTACGCTTGCTGTAATAACCGACCACACATTTCTTACCCCTCGACTATTTGTAAAAGCATAGCACCGTAGCCGTCCATACTCGCGTCCGTATGAAGTTCTGTCGGATAACAGGGATCATAAATCATCAACACCGGTGTGGTTGTTAAAATAGAGATCACCTGCTGTCGTATTTCTTCATGGTTTTTCTTCCATTCAAACGGACACTTACTTGCTGTCAACCTATGCAAAGGACTCATTAACCGAGAAAAATGTGGTATGAACTGCCTAAAGTAAGACGCTAATCCAATAAATTGCCTAAGCTGGGTAACCGACTCTGGTGGGGGGTAAAGCACTTAGTGACTCAATTTTCCTTTTATTTGGCCTTATTTCACCTGCCTCTACTTCATAGCCCAGAAATTGTACGCGTTTTTTCAGAAAAGAACACTTTTTGAGGTTGAGTGAGAATCCTGCTTTACATAAAACTTCTAAAACCGTGTAAAGCCTCTCCAAACCCTGTTCTTCACTCTCTGCTATGACCAAAATGTCATCAACGTAAACTACGACAAAGCTGTAGGCCAACTCTCCTAACGCTATCATCAATGCACGTTGAAAAACAGAAATAGCATTACGTAAACCAAACGGCATGGTCAAAAATTCATACTGTCCATCGGCTGTGACAAACGCAGTTCGCTCAATTGACTCGTCATTTACTGGGATTAAATGAAAACCGCTTGCGCAATCAAGTTTCGTAAAGTAATTAGCGCCATTAAGCCGCGAAATTTGTTCAGAAATCAGCGGTAACGGGTATCTATCAGGAACGGTGTTTTTGTTCAACTCGCGGTAATCGATACACATACGCTTCGTACCGTCAGACTTCTCAACAAATAACGCTGGGCTCGCGAAAGGCGAATTGCTAGGCCGTATAATTTTAGCATCTAATAACTCCTTCACCCGTTCACGCATCACCCTTCGTTCTTCCGGTGAACCACCATAAGGCCGTCGCTGCGTGGTTTTACTTGGATCAATCAAACGAATTTCTAGCTCATAAGTGTTGACGCGGGTCGTTGGAAAACCGGTAGTGAAAAAATGGGAAAATTTTCGTAATATATCGACGAGTGATTGCTTACGTTCAAAAGAAATATCAGTGTCTACCTCGTCAAAGTTAGAAGTGTAAGGCAAGGTACTATCAGCTACGCACGAATTTATAATATTGCTCTTTGTTATCGTAAACTTACTCGCACTTATGTTTACGACAAACCCAAAAAATAAAATCTCTCGACCTATCATAACATCACTACGCAGATACATATCAGGCAAGACATGAAATAAAATTTCCGCAGGAAACTCGTTAATTTTAACGCAACACAATATCTGCTCGGTACTATTAACATTTTTGTTACCTATACCTAACATTGTTACAACATTATAAAAACGTTTACCACACAAATTGTTCGCAAAACTTTTCTTTACTAACGAGCACTCGGCTCCAGAATCAAAATGGAATAAAATTAACTGACCGTTATGTGTAAGAGATCCTGTAGGAGGCTCGACCACGCACAGGTCAACTCGGTGTTCAGCTCGGGGCACGGGGCCTGACGCTGCGGCGGTGGAGGATGCGCTGCCGCAGCGGGAAGCGATGTGTCCCGGCTGCCCGCACTTGAAGCAAATAATGGCTCCCTTCGACGTTGACTGCTGAGTCACACAAGCGGGTGTAGTCACTGGCAATGAGAGTTTCTTAGCATCTCTTCCCTTGAAACGGCAATCGGCTTGTTTGTGACCAAGTTTTCCGCACATGTAGCATTTAAGCGGCAGTAGTGTTGTACGCGCTCTCTTTTCTGAATCCGCCGTATCTTTCGGGTCTTGTGGTAGCTTACGTTTCAAATAAGAGTAAGCTTGCAACTCTTGCTGTAGGCTATGGCGCGAACTAATCTCAGTAGTGAATGCTAGTCGGTGCAATCTAGAATCGATTTGTGCCAAATGTGCTAGTACAACCGACACAGCTATTTGTTCAGTACTTGCGTTTTTCCAGCGGTACATAAGCGACGACATCAATCGGCTAGCGTAGGCGACATAGCTTTCTCCTTCGTTCGGTTTGCTTGTATTAAGATGCATTAACGTAGCTGGGATTGTCTCCGTCGGCACAAATCTCGATGTAAAAAGCTCCTTAAACTGCGACCATGTGATTCCGGCGTATGTAACCTGTGACAGCCACGTTGAAGCGGTACCTTTCAAAGCTTTGCTGAGCGCGACGATTAGCTGGCACCCTTCGAGCGGGTTATCCGATAGGCACAGGTCCGCTGTTGCACACCAAGACTGAGATCCGCTTCTCGCTTATCTGGGTCAAATTCAGGCAAGGTTACGTTGTTTTTGGGTCGAAGCGCACTCAGTGTTTGTATCAGCGCACGCATCTGCTCGTTTTGAGCTTCGAACATCATTCGCCATTGTGAATTATCGTGGTTCTCACTTCCTGGTTCCATATTTGCTCGATTTGATCCCACTTCTGATGTCGGAATAGGGTCTTCTTGGGCGTTAATAGAGTAGATCGGCAAATAATAACAGCGACTTGATTAAACACTTTTCTTATTATAACTGATCAACAAACAATACAAAATCAAATAGTTACAAAATTAATAAACGAAACGCATAACAGTTCCTAGCTAGGAGGTCTGCACTCTACGACGGTGAAATAATAATTATTCCCGACCCAGCTACCCTCCTCCGCTAGGCTCTGTTGTAGCACGAAGTACCCGCATTCCAACGTTATCGCGACGGTGCTGATCAAGTATCAGATTCGTGCCTCGTTCCTGCTATTAATAACTAATAACTGCATTCATTATTATAAATATAAATATAAATATCTACTGACATTCACACAGCGCCATCTAGCCCCAAGTTAAGCGTAAAGCCTGTATTATGGGTACTAAACAACGGATAAACATACATGTATACATTTTTTTTTTTTTGTAAATACATACATATTATACATAGAAAACACCCATATTGACCGTCTCCGACATATAACATAAATAAATATGATCTATTAATTTACACAGGTCGTTTATGATTTCCTTAAAAGCAAAACATTTCTCTAAACTTCTACGTTGTAAATGTTATATCTGAAGAATGAAGCGACGAAATATAATATATGATCAAACGAACTTCTTGGAATGAAGTTCGATCAATAATTATATGAGTCGCTTCATTCGAAGATATAAACTTCCACCCTCCCTTTACCGGTGAAAATGTGGAATGTTTTGCTTTGAAACTTCAATCTCTAAAAAGAATGAGACTTCGTAAGGTAAGCAAGTGACAGGTAAAAAAAAAAAAAATCTTTATAGCGTGCGAGTGTTGCCTGGTAGGAAAAGGGACTACGTTGTTAATGTTATATCTTCGAATGAAGCGACTCATATAATATTGATCGAACTTCATTCCAAGAAGTTCGTTTGATCATATATTATAGCTTTAAACTTACGTAAGGGAAGATCGACAATATGTTGTGGTACTTTATTAAAATACTTTATACAATAACCAACAAAAGATTTACCCACTTTGTGTAGCCGAAGATTTGGAACAGCAAGTTTGTTTCTATTTCTAGTGTTGAGACTGTGAAGATCACAGTTTTTATCAAGCATATGAATATTTTTACGCACGTACATTAAATTCTCATAAATATATTGTGACGCTACTGTCATTTCTTTGAAAAGTTCTCTAAGAGAATCACGGGGTTTAAGTTGGTAAATAGCGCGAACTGCTCTTTTTTGCAGTACAAAAATGGTTTGTATGTCAGCAGGGCACCCCACAGCAACATGCCGTATGACATTACACTATGAAAATAAGTCTTATTTTCCTAACCGCATATGCCGCTGAACTAAGCCTTCCAGCAAGAGATTCAATATGAGGTCCCCACTGAAGTGTATTTTCAATACTTATTCCAAGAAAAACAGTTGAACTAACAAATTCTAATTTTCATTATTAAGAGTGATATTGGTTTCTACTTGTCTTACATTAGGTAAACTAAACTTAATACATTTGGTTTTTTTAGTATTCAACAATTGTCTCGTCGGGAACATAACGGAGTATAAATTAAACTCAAAATCCACTTCGGATGAATATTTTAATAAATATTGGTGAAAATTACAGAGCTCAAACTATTCGTGACAATGTTTTATACTCGCGTGCAAGTAAATCGATCAAGCTCAAGTACGCATATCAAGTGATATAACTAAAAAATGCCTTATTATACCTCTATATAATGTTTAATCAATTAACGCCTAGTAATTGAGCTTTAAAATGGTGTAAGTTGCATGAAAATGATTCAGTAGTTTAGTAAAAAAGGTTAATGCTAATGATAATGTAAAAAATGTTGAAAATTCATACAATTTCACAGTATGGGGTTATTGTGTTTAAATGAACAAAATGTGCGATAAAAAAAAATATTCGTGTCAATATTTGGTATTCCCTCCTCTAGCTCTGGTCACTGCTCTCATGCGATTCTTCATCGACCTTATCACTTTTTAATGGATGATTGTGTATTCGACCCACTCTTTACCAACACAGTCTTGAGCTCATAGATGTTTGTCGGAGCTGGATTCTCGCTCTAACTTTCCTTTTGAGCTCGTCCCATATGTGCTCAAGGGATTAAATCGGGGCTGAGCGCTGGCCAATGCATAGTGTGAATTCCAACTTCGTTCAGGAAATCACGTGTGGCCCGAGCAGTGTGACATCGGCATTGTCATGCATCAAGATGAAATTTCCCCAATAAAGCCTTGATAAGGACAACTTGATCCAGTAACATGCCTTCTAAGGAAATCCAGCCCACATCATGCAAGATCCGCCACCATATGCAACGGTTTCCACAAAGCAGCACTGTGAAAACCGTTCACGGGACGACGGTATACCCGACCTCTCTGTCGCTGCCATGGAGACAATCCTCGTCTCATCTGTGAACAGGACTGACTGCCATTGCTCTATGCTCAATCCAAATGTTCTCGAGCAAGTGAAGGCGTGCTTGACGATGAGCTGTGGTCAACTTCCTGTAGGGTCTTTTCGGAGAAAGGTTAGCTTTTTTCAACCTCTTCTAACTGTCCACTGACTGACAGTCACCCCGCGAACTTGACGTAGCTCCTGCTGCACATCTACGCCGGTAAGGTGTCGATTTCGGAGAGAGGTCGAGACCAAAAACGGTCGTCACGCTCCGAGTGCACCGCGGTCGCTGGTATTAGGCCTCCGAGTGAAGGCACCAGTCTCTTGAAACCTTCTGTATACTCTCGAGACAGCGGACTGACTCATATTCAAACGACGAGCGACTTCTCGCTGGTTCAACCCTTCTTCCAACAGGACAACGACTTGAGCGGCTTCTTCAGGTGTTGTATCCATAATTTTCTTCAAATGACGGCTTTAATTTGCAGAGATGTTAAGGTCAACGTTAATGAGCGACTGATAAGAAAAAAACGATTACAGGGGTTTTATAGGGGTTGTGTCGCGCAAGTTGTGAATAGAGCGCAGAGCAGTTTACGGGAGTTGCGTTCAGTTGCATTCTAGTACAAGTGTTTATTTAAATTACTGATATTATGCTACCATTGGAAAGCCTAATTACTAGGCTTAAATTATGTAAAACATTTTATAGAGGTATAATAAGGCATTTTTTAGTTATATCACTTGTTATGCGTACTTGAGGCTTGAGTCGATTTACTTGCACGCGAGTTTATAAATTTCATAGATGCCGTGTATCTTTTGTATGCAATATTGTTGGTAATATAATAAATTAAATAAAATAAACCCTAGAGATAGGTTATTAGAGTCGCTATCGAGCACTCTATATTTCGATATTATAGCGCCCATGTTTCAGGGCAAAGGGCAGACATCTTAAATGTAGCGCCTTTTAAAAACATAAACTTACGTTTATGTTATATAGAAGTGTTACATGGGTTAGTGTCCGCTCACAGACCCGTGGTCATCGAGCTATCCCTGAGGCTAGGCTCCCGCAACTCCAATTCTCATCAATTGACTGAGCCCCGATCACTAAAATAGACTGGATTAGACTTGAGAATAGCCTCAAGTCTATCCCCAGCGAGCTTTTAGATGCCACCCCGGACGACTCGTAGTCTATCCCCGATACCCTCCGCGTAATCGATTCCATCATACGAGCACGTACAGAGCGTCGTTAAGGACTGCTCACGACAGGAGCCGGCGAAGGCTCACCTTCGCTGGGACCTGCCGCCTGATGTACGTGCCCTTTTGACGGAAAATAACGCGGCCACCCGCGCGTACGATGCATATCTAACCAAAAATGAAACAGAAATTAACGCTTTTCAATCAGAAATAAATAGTTTAAAAGAACAACTAGAAGTAGTTACACATAGGTATAATTATAATAAAAAAGCTGAATCTATGCACTAAAAAGATGATGTGCTGTCCAGATTTGCCAATTCCCATCTCGAATTGCTCAGTTAGTTCTTGTGCACAAAGTGACCCAATTGTTAGTGTTAGTTCATCCTCATTATCACAGCACATCTGATCAGGCTCCCAATAGAGCAATAATGTAAGATATAATATTGTGTTGTTAGTGACACAATGGGCAAGATATGGGCCAATTACTAAGTGATTCTTTAGGTCAGCCAGTTTTAAACCACTGTATGCCTGGATTAACTTACAGTACTTTAATAGAAAAAATATCGAATTACACATTTGTAAATAATACAACTTTAATCATTAATTGGTAACCGGGGTCATATGAACAAAAAGACTTTTACATTACTGTAGTACATTAGCTTATTAAATGTTGACAAATAATTTTATTTACATTGCCTTATAGCCAGAATGTAACCCAAGAAGAAACAATATTAGACATAGACTAAATTTGACTTGGATATGGTTTTTTTTCCAATAGTAAAATTATTAACTTGATTGACATTAATAAACTTAAAAATATGAACTGCTATGTGAGTAAAGATAATAATTATTATATTTCATACTATTTCAAAAGACAAATAGCAAACTCGCTATCATTTTATTTTAAACATTTAGCCAACAACTTGCTATTTTACCTGCTTTTATTGAGCACAATAACTTATGTAATTTTAAGACTTTGGAATTTGTTCAAATAATTTAAATTAGTTAATAAGACAATAGAGAAAGTCTCTTGCATTCCAGATTTATTGAACACTGTGACAAGAGAAACCTGTGATAAATAATTTAAATCTGGTACACCTGAATATACAAGCTTTCTGGCAAGAATTAGAAGTAGGTTTATTCCTGGAACACAAAGATATACATATATTAGTTTAACTGAACACTGGCTAAATAGTAGTAATAACATAATAAGTATTGATAAATATAAAGTTGGTAGCTCGTTCATGAGAGTTTCAGCTATCAGAGGTGGATCATTATTATTAGTGCACGAACATTTAAAATTTAAGGATAGAAAGGACATAGTAGGACTTTCAATAGAACGAACTATTGAATTGTCATGCATAGAGCTCGAGCACTTTATAATTATTTGTGTATACAGACCTCCTTCATCAGAATATGCTTTGAATACAACGTATTAAGACAAACTGAAAACAACATAAACAGACACTTCGCAATGATGGAAGCCTACATGAACCAACTGATATAAACTTGGCCAAGGTTGAGTCATTCATGGAAGCCATGATGGCTACTAGTTACTTCAACTCAGCATCACTCACAACATACCTTCTTTTCAAAAACATGAAAGAATTTTTTTTTTTTTTTTTTTTTAATAGTTTAATTTCTTTCTTTCTTTCTTTAAAACAAAAACAAAACAATACATACCAATACAGGTTAATCACTAAATAAACATGTGTTAAAGTCACTTATGTTTTACGTAAACATACATCACATGATACACAAAACGGTAAGTACCCGAGTCAACATAAGGTTACTCACACAATCACTTAATCTTTAACAATAAAATAATAAGTAAGAAAAAAAAAAAATCAAACAATACACTTTTAAATAAAAAATTATGCGTATCTATTTATGTTAGCATGACTAATTTATAAGTTGGCGGTATACATTATATAAAATTCTTTACCTACCGTGCTAGTCGAAACTGAGTTACGGCTAGGTAAGAATCTCGCTCCTGCAATACATGCTCTAACGTACCGTGCTGTAGGACGCTTTTCGAATGAACGCCTTGCTAATTATTTACGTGCACAATTGATGTCGGTGAGTCGAGGTAACTGCTAACGCACAGTACACTCAACATTAACAGATAAATCAAACTGTTATAAATCCTTAATCTAAGTTTAACAAGCGTAGTAATACAAGTTTAATAAAAATTACATGCTACTGTTTCTAGTTTGGCGATATTACAATAACAATATAAATATATATTTTCAATTTACAGCGTTAATAAAATAATACTTAGCTATATATATATTATTATACTTTCATATCATGGAGGGATGTTAACTATCATATTTAATTACAATTAAATTATATTAATACACACAAATGATTAACTATGCACGCATTCATACAATATAATATAATATATACACATACATACGTAAATATTACACATTACATTATACATGTATAATCACATATATGTACATACATAACACACACATACTGTATTTAAATATTATTTACCAGTCTTTATTAACTCTTCTGTCATTCATAGTCCATATTACTCAGAAAGTTCTCCAAACTCTTGTTGCAAAAAATCTTGACAAATCTCTTATTTGAAGTTTTTGTTAATACAATTATACAAATATGTGCATGTAAAAAGGGAATCTCCTGGCGAAAGTTGTTTTACATGTAGGAATTGCGTATGCCTCATGACGTCTCCTAGTTAAAACATTATTGCGGCCCGTGTAGGCATGCTGTCGAAGAATACTTGACTTTATATAACTGTCTTATATTTAAAACCCCAAATTCGTTGTATAATTCCGTAGTTGGAAACCTAAAATGTTTGAAGTTGATTACCTTGAGAATACATTCAGGGCTCTTTCAACTTTGATAAGAATAGTTTTACCTGCGCCACCCCAGACAGATATACCGTATGTTGCTATAGATTGGCATAGGGCTAAGTAAATCATTTTATTGATTTTTTGGTCGTTTAGATTTCTTAATCTTTTGAAAATTGGTATCAATTTACGAATACGCGTCCTAAGTCCGGCAATGTGCTGTTTCCATTTCATGTTCTTATCTATTTCAATACCTAGGTACCTCACACTATCCGCACTGGACAAAGTAAAACAATTGCATGTTCCTCTGCGAAACAGTTGTAATGGTGACTTTCAAAACAAAGTCAGGGTCTGTTGAAATTATTATTTATACTAAAAGTAATATATTTAGTCTTTGTTTGATTTAATGTTAGTAAATTCATACTAAGCCACCCTGTCACTATTTTCAATCCTCTTCCGCTGCGGACTTCACCTTTATTCCATGACTCATCCCGAAAATGATCACCGTTCATCAGCGAAAGTTATTACTTGAATTATAGGGAGTGAAATGTTACATAATCGTTAATGTAGATTGAGAAGAGAGTCGGGCCAAGGACTGATCCCTGCGGAACACCGAAATTAACTTTTAGTTTAGTACTAAAGGTCTCCTACCTTAACAGATTGAGATCTGTTACTTAAATAATCTTTGAAAAGTTCCAAGGGTATGCCACGTATTCCAATAGATTCCAACTTGCGTATCAAAAGAGGGATGGAAACAGTATCGAATGCTTTGGCAAGATCCAGAAATATACCTACACACTTTTTTCTAGAATCAAGAGCACTCGCGACACTGTTAACAAGTTCCTCAGCTGCATCTGTAGTCGATTTATTTTTCCTGAATCCAAACTGGTTGTTCGAAATTATATTATACTTTTCCAGATAATTAATTAATCTAACGTTTAACATTTTTTCAAAAATTTTGGCTATTGTGGACAATATAGATATTGGGCGGTAATTGGTTATATTAGTTCTATCCCCCGTCTTAAAAATTGGCACAACAACCGAATCCTTGAGGGCATCAGGGAACCGGCCCTGGGCGAAACTCAAGTTTATAATGTGAGCTAATGGCTCAGTCAGCGAATGGACACAAGTTTTTACTAAAATTGACGATATACCATCCCAGCCGGCTGAGTTTGTATTTTTTAGGGTCTGTACAATTTTGAGCACCTCCTGTTCATCAGTGTCTATAAGCATAAATGAATTAACTGTAGAATCATTGCCTTTGTAGTTTTTCACTAAATAATGTTCCGTAACATTTAGTTTTTGTAATATATTATTGGACAGTTCTGAGCCAATATTTATAAAGTAATCGTTTATTGAATTAATAGAAGCCTGGGGGTCAGATCTTAATTTCGTCAGTTCGGAAGTGTCGTGGTCTTTCGATGATGTTTTATATTACACACTCTTTTATAGTGCTCCATGTTTTTTTTATATCTTTACTGGTACTTCTCAGCTCAAATTTGTTATACTCGTTTTTTAGATTGTGCAAAATAGTATTGCAATGGTTTCTATATCTTTTATAAATTGTTTCTAAATTTTTATCTAACGGATTGTTTTTATGTTTTCTGTGTAATTTATCTCTAAATCTAATACACCGCAACAAACCCGGTGTTACCCAAGGTTGAAAAGTTCGCTTTCTATTTGGCACACTTATATTATTAGTACACTTAACAACGATATTACTTAAGATATGTATGAAATGAGTGGTAGCTATATTTGGATCCGTTAGCATCTTAAAAGTGCCCCAGTCATAATTTTCAACAAACCATTAGCCTTTGCATAATCTACCTTATTTATCAATTTATTTTGCAAGTTTATACCTTTTTTAGTGAGTGGGATGGATAAGTACAGACAACTGTGGTCAGTAATCACCGAATCACAAACCACAGTCACGAGTTTGTTATTTGATTTCACAATGCAGTGGTCAAGACATTTACTGAGACGAGTTGCAGTGTGTGACTGGGCAAAAGGCAATGAGTAGCTAGCATATCCAGATATTCATCTGATCGTGAGTCTTCATTACAAGGGCCAATGTCAATATTTATGTCCCCTGTTAGAATAATGTTAGGTATAAATTTCATTCCAATCAGTAATTGATCTAACGATCGAAGGAAATTGTCTACAGATAAAAAAGATGGTGATCTATAAACACATAAAAAAACATGGTCCGACCCGACTTTGATTGCAAGACAGTCGGCATCTACAATAGTAGGTTCAAACATAGAAACATTTTCCAAATCCTTCCGAACATACACAACCACACCACTATTCTGATTAGTGTGATTGAGAGTATTAAAAGCACGATATCCTTCGAAGTCTGGCAATGAATCAGAATTCCGCAGCCAGCACTCGGTTAGAATTATAAGATCATACTCTATGCCGGTTCGGCCCAGGAATATCCTGAAGTTTTCAAAGTTTCTGTGAATACTTCTTATATTCTGCACAACAACATTCAGAGAAGGACTATGAATATTTTTGTATTGCAAAAGCACTCCCGGATCATCTACCAAAATTGATTCACCAATGGTGACAAAAGAAATGCAAGAGATGCTATTCGATTCTTTGATCGACGTTTATAAAGGTCACTTAAACGTCCACTTACTCACACCAGTAACCTTACTTAAACAGTTAAATTACATTTCTGGAAAGTTACCAAAATCGATAACCCTACCAGTACAAAACACAAGAGAGGACTTCAAGAACATTTACAAACTACTCTTCGCAAAGGCTCGAGTAACTTCAAACTACTTTTTATTTGAAGTTCATATTCCACTTACATCAGATGAGGATTTTTTTCTGTATAAAGCGATCCCACTTCCTGTGATAACTGAAAGCATAACTACAATGGTTCCAATACAAACACAGTACATCGCTGTAAACTTTGAAAAGAGCACCTACGTTTCCACAACTGAAGATGACTTGAAACGTTGCTCCCAACTAGAACCGACTATCTTCATTTGTTACAAAAATATGCCAGTGTTTACTGTACAACAACAAGGCTCCCTGTGAGGCTAAACTATTGAGTCATCTTCGAGTACACCGTGTGACGTCAAGGGGATTCCGTGCCGTGACGTGTGATCGCATTACACGCCGAATACTTGGCTAGCGATTTGCTGCGAGTTTGCACTTTTCGCACAGTATGCAAAAGCGACGTCACATCGCATACTATGACAACATCCAGCATAATGACGTTAGTACTAGGGTGTGTATTACAAGCAACAAACTTTTCACACAATGAGTACAATACGAAGACGGAAATGGACGATTCTATCTTCAATCCTCCGAACTTGAACTCGACAGTGAACAACATAGTTGACATAAGTCAGCACCGCCTCTCAATTACTACTTCAGACAAATCATTGGAATCCGAAGGCAAAATACAATGAACTTGACGACCTTCATTCATTAAAACAGAATGATAATTGTCCTCCAGAATATCAAACATGACATACACAATACGCCCTTGGTTATAGTCTGCTTGCCGTAGCCATACTTGGAACTGTCATATGGTTAGCGATAAAGAGCCAAACATACTCTGTTGCACTAGAAACAAGAAAGTAAGGTACAGAACCATTCTTACGAAGAAATAGAATTGCAGCACATGAAGAAAACTACCAATAGACAGAAAGTTCAACAGCCAACAAACCAAGGAGTGCCACAACAGCGAGCCCATAGTCCTCAACGAGCTACTGCGGGAGAAGCTAACATTTCGTTTGATTTTGATAATTAATTGTTTATATTTTTTGCTTTTGTACTGGCATATCTTCTTTTATATCTAACTTTTTATCTTTCTTTTCTCTGGTTGCCAACATGTACGGGCAAGCCATCGATACATTTTAACTGACCTGCAACCTACATTGGGCCGCGCATGTAACCTTATTAAGTTTACCTTATTCTTAAGATTACTTTCAAAATCAATGCGTTAACAACTGTGCTATCACCCACTACCAAAGGAAAGATTTGCCATCTAATTGACTTGTACATTAACTTATATCAAAATAGTCTAACTTTGATAATCTTTCACTTCAACGGATTCACACAACTACTACTACTTCTACTATCATCCTGTACGGCGTTTTGTGGACTACTAAGCATTACCCCGTACATATTGTGTTCTCTTACCTTTGCTTTTACCATAATTTTGGCGGTGTAACGCATTTTAGTACTAACTTATAAATATTGTCTAGAATTTATACAATTAGCTAATATCAATAACCCATCAATAACCCACAGTTGGATCCTCTTAACAATATATATGGCTAACATAATACACATTTACGCACACATACATATGTACACACACAATACATCTTTACGCACACACTACCACATACACAACACAATACACCTTTACACACACATACATACACGACACAATACACACGCACTTGCACAACCACGCAATAAAACTAATTACACACAATTCCACACACCAACTTTTATTGTATAATAAACACTGTAATAAATATAGAATTCATCTTTTAGATAAACATCACAGTTTGCAAATGGATGTAAATATGTCTATTCTAAATCCTTATGTGATAGTATAAATATTTTGTCAATAGTTTGGGAAGTCTGAGGCCTGTAGCACAGTGTAAACTAACACAGGTCTCAGAGATCATTATTTATTGTTGTACAATGTAAAATATTATCAAATAAAGATTTATTATTATTATTATTATTATGTAATTTTATTTGTACCAATCCTCTTAGATTCCTACACCTTACTACACATGTCTCACATTATCCTGTGAGATACGTCTTTTATCAAAACATTGGCCCTGTTAAGTCTCTCTTTGCTTGATAAAAGTGGAAGCTAAGTTGATGACCAAACTTTACGCCTCAGTCATTGCACTCATACACTAAACTGTACACAATATTATTATATTTAATTTAAATAAGTACATACATCATATTAAATAATTACAATAATTGAAGTTACCAAATAAAATCTTAATATCTATTTTAATACCGCAGGGCAGTGTACTGGACCACCCTGTTTTTAATCTACAAAAACCTATGTGATACAAGTACTTCCAAACTGTAGAATTGTAACCTATGCTGATGATACGTTTTACTTTGCATGGGCATACTTGGGACCAAGCGCGTCTTTTGACTGAGGATGCCCTCGGTGTGGTCTTTGAGTACATATATTTTTATTGTAATAAATAATTTCTTAGCATTAACACTATATTTTAAAGAAACCCCTTTGTTTAATCATACTTTATTTGATAACCAATTGTTAATTATTGAATAATCATGCAGACCGTGGCTGACATCAGCTTAACAGGCCTTCGTGTGAGCTTAAAAAAGCAAAGGAGTTGGTTAATCAATTGCATGTCGAAAGGGATGATAATGAAAAAGAAATTATGGAATTTGCAAAAATACCACTCTAAAAAAGAAATGGCTGACTGCATAAGTACAATCTGTTAGATGCACGGGACAACCGACAAATCTAATAAATGGCCTTTGGTCAATGCAGCAAGGAATATTGTAAATGCTCTTAAGCGAATCACCATATTAGAACAGGAGCTTCAACAGCACTAACCAATAACATCAAATGGAGTCAGAAAAAGCTCGCTCTTGTAACTGAACATAACCAAAGTTTTATCAAGAGCGTAGTCAATGTCCAGGTTGGTCTCGCGGCAACCATAATTCCTCCTGTGTAATTGATCTCACAAACGATTCACCATTAATTCTTATAAGAATATGTGTAAATTAAATTGGGGCAAATAAATTAAAATATGTTAAAATTAATAAATTTATAAGAAAACTTAAAAAGCATGATTAAACAACATAAAATTAAATACCAAAATGTTAAATGTATCAATGAACGTAGGAGGTTGGGAGATGAGTTAGATGTCTATTCCCTAATGTTAAAAAATAATTTAATTAAACATGAAACCGAAATTAATTCATTTCAATAGAAATAGATCGCTTAAAAGAACTATTAGAAAATGTAACTATTAGGTACAATATTAATAAAAAGAAAACGCAGAGCATATATTAGCTCTTAATCGGTTAATGAGCTGTCCAGATTCACCTCTTGCTTTACCAGCATGTCAAGCAAGCTTGGCAAGTTTTGATAATAGAGTAGTATGAGGTCATCCCCACTGTCATCCATCATTTCAACGGTCTCCCACAAGTAGAAATTGGTACTAACAATATTGTCATGTTTAGCGACACTATTGTAGGAATATGGGACAATTATTAAGCTCTTCTCTGGGACAAAAAGTAATAAATCACTGTATGCCTGGGATGACTTACAGTGATTTATTAGATATAATATCAAATTATTCATTTAGCAATAACACAACATTAATTATATTTATTGGAAACCGTGGAAACATGGGCAAAAAGACCTTATCAATTATTGCAATACTCTAAGCTTGTTAAATGTAAAAAGATAATTTTATTCACATTGCCATATAGCCAAAAGCGACAAGTAAGGAAAATAATATAAGATATAAGCTTAACTTAACTCTAGACACCATTTCATTTACAAATAGTAAAATTATAAGTTTAATTGACATTAATAAATTATTTAATTTTAGTTGCTATATGACAAAAGATAATAATTATTATCTCTCAAATTATTTTAAACGACAGGTAGCAAATACGCTATTATTTTATTTAAACAATTAGCCAGTAAGCTGGCTATATTACCCGCTTCTATTGAGCAGAACATATCCTGTAATATTAAGACTTTGGAATTTGTTCCAAATAATTTAAATTAGTTACTAAGACAAAAGAGGAAGCCTCTTGCATACCAGATATGTTAAGTACTATGACAACAGAGACACCTTATAGAAATTCTTTTAATATAGTTCACCAAAATATTCAAGGTTTCTCTGGAAAGGATTTAGAAGTAGGATTATTCCTGGAACACAATAATATACATGTATTAGGTCTAACTGAACATTGGCTTAGAAATAATAATAATTTAATAAGCATTGACAATTATAAAGTTGGCAGTTTGTTCATGAGAGTGTCAGCTATTAGAGGTGGATCATTATTATTAATACGAGATAATTTGAAATTCAAAGAAAGAAAAGACATAGTTGAACTTTCAATTGAACGAACTATTGAACTCTCATGTATAGAACTCCAGCAATTTATAATACTCTGTGTATATAGACCACCATCGTCCGATGTAAGTCCGTTTGTAAATCCTCCAAGAAGGTGGTTGTGTGTGGAGATTTCAACATTAACATCCTAGATTCTCAAAACTCTGTACGGTTCCTTATCTATTTAAATCATTTAATTTAATAAACCTATTTGCAGAACCTACAAGGGTCACTCCAACTACAGCTACCTGTTTGGACAACATATTTTGTGAAAATAATATATTAGGGAAATCTCTAGTAAATTGCCTACAATCTGATCACTGTGGACTATTAGCACAGTTCAAGCATTATCATGTCTCACAAAATCTAAACATAGTTCATAGGCCAATAACTAACAACCGGATTAAAAGATTCATAAACACTATCGATGAAAAAATATCGCAATTAAAACTAGGAAAGCAAGATGCAAATATTTTATATGAACAGCTTTTTAATACTGTTAAAAATACATTTGATAAAACGTTCTCTACTCAAAGTATTAAAGTTAACAATTCTAAGTCAACATTTAGTGAGTGGGCCACACCAGGTATTTATAAAAGTCGGGCTAGATTGTATGATTTATATAATTTGAAAGCGTCTTCAAATAACCCAGTGTTTTACAACTATGTTAAACATTACTCAAAGATCTTTAAACAGACATGTCTTACCGCCAAATCAATATTTTTACGGAATAAGATAAAAAATGCCGACAATAAAATTAAAGCTACGTGGAATATTATTAACAAAGAAACCTGTAATTCAAAGCAACATGTGGTAACAGTGTGTAAAGCTTCTAATAAGACACTGGGTTTTATAATGAGAATCTCATCGCAGTTTGATTGATGATACAAAAGTTGCTACAGTGCTGTATTATGCCTACGTTCGTAGTAAACTTGAGTTTGGTACAATCGTCTGGATCCTCATGAAACCAAATTATTTGATGGTGGAAAGGGTTCAAAGGAAATACGCGCGCTGTTAATAAAATAAATATGATTATTACCATTTTTATACCCGTCCGCCTTTGTCATAGCATGGTAAACTTAGATACTCTTAAACTTAGAAGAGTGCTGCAGCTCTTTTCGTACTATATTGCTATTGTGCGTAATAAAGTTGATAGTCCTAGCATACTTGGCAAAGTGAAATTGCTGGCACCCAACGTCTGGGCTGGGACGAGGAGGACTGTGGCACCGCTCGACTACCGCGCCTCCTGCAACGGCCTACCGTCCGAACCACGTATGCCGCCCATGCACCCACTAATGCGTGCCTTACTTTTCGTAGGGATATGCTCGCTCATGACTGTATTGATCTATTCGCCGACCATCTCAGAACTTTACTACAGAAAGCAGTCAGCTATGCGTCTGCTATAGAATGTAATGTTTATAAAGTAACCTAAAAGCTATTTGACATTGTATCTTGTGAATTAATCTTATTCTATTTCATTGTATTTGTATTTATGAATTAATCTTTATTTTATTTCAACGAACGACATTTAATTTACGAAATTTGACATTATTGACTTTATTAACAATATTAATGTTGACATCTTATATTTTATTTCATTTAATTTCATTGATTGTTTGTATCATTGCCATAACTTACTCTTATAAGCGCTTTGACCATGTCTTTAGTTTATAAGTAATGTATTAAATAAATAAATACTTTACCTTAAAATCGATGGCAATATCATAAAATCTGATTAGAAGTAGTAACGCTTTTGAAACTTTTTTTACGAATATTCCATGTCGGTGTACTAAGATCTTAAGCTCTAGTTCAGCAGCTGCTAGCGGTCTTTTAACATCTAGTGTAAGGAGTGCATAATGTCTTCAGTTTTAAACTATTAATGCAAACTCTATTACTCAAACGTTTTAAAGAATTGAATATGAGAAAACGAAGATCTGGGGTATCTCAGTACATATTATTTAATTATATAAGTAGATAGTATAGCACCCCACTTAGCTATCATATTCAAAGGTGCATAATGGTATTTTTCCAAATATTATGAAGTACAGTAAATTAATTCCATTATTTAAAACGGGCAATAAAAGTGATCCCTCAAATTTTAGACCAATATCGATCCTTCCCACACTTAGTAAAATTTTTGAGAAAATAATTTATAATCAACTAGTTTCTCATCTACATTTAAATAAAATATTACATGATAAACAATTCGGATTCACTAAAAATAAAAATACAACAGATGCGGGATTGCACTCGTCAAACATATATTTGCTGCATGGGAGAAAAAACGGGATGCCATTGGGATTTTGTGACCTATCGAAAGCTTTTGACTGTGTCGATCATGCAACGTTACTAATCAAGTTGAGACATTATGGTGTATCGGACTGTGCATTAAAACTCTTAGAGTCATATCTCTCTGGTAGAATTCAGAAAGTTAGTGTTAATGGTCAATGTTCCTCGGGTGCCCTGCTGCGCATGGGAGTTCCTCAAGGCTCAATATTAGGTCCCCTTCTCTTTCTTATTTACATAAACGATCTTGCTTACTATTGTAGTAATCTTTCAGACGTAGTACTATTTGCTGATGACACTTCTCTAATCTTTAACGTTGATAGACATAGAGAATCATTTGACGAGGCAAATAGTGCCCTGTCTCGGGTAATGCATTCACAGTAAATAATTTATTGTTGAATACTAAAAAAACCAAACGTATTAAGTTTAGTATGCCTAATGTAAGACAAGTAGAAACCAATATCACTCTTAATAATGAAAAATTAGAATTTGTTAGTTACTGTTTTCTTGGAATAAGTATTGATAACAGACTTCAGTGGGGACCTCATATTGAATCTCTTGCTGGAAGGCTTAGTTCAGCGGCATATGCGGTTAGGAAAATAAGACTTCTGACAGATGTTGAAACAGCAAGATTGGTTTATTTTAGTTATTTTCATAGTGTAATGTCATACGGCATGTTGCTGTGGGTGCAGCTGCTGACATACAAACCATTTTTGTACTGCAAAAAAGAGCAGTTCGCGCTATTTACCAACTTAAACCCCGTGATTCTCTTAGAGAACTTTCAATTAGTAAATGACAGTAGCGTCACAATATATTTATGAGAATTTAATGTACGTGCGTAAAAATATTCATATGTTTGATAAAAACTGTGATCTTCACAGTCTCAACACTAGAAATAGAAACAAACTTGCTGTTCCAAATCTTCGGCTACACAAAGTGGGTAAATCTTTTGTTGGTAATTGTATAAAGTATTTTAATAAAGTACCACAACATATTGTCGATCTTCCCTTACTTAAGTTTAAAGCTATAATTAAAAGTACCCTTTTGAAAAAAGGATATTACTGTGTTAACGACTATTTAGCCGATAACATTATTTGGTCTTAATGTGCTCGCATTGTGTTCCAAGTAAAAATAATGTAATTAGGATGATAATATAGAATTATATAAATTAGACATATTACAGCTATGTAAAAACGAATAGTATTATATAAATTTTGACTCGAAATGAGAACATTGTAAACCCCATTTTTGAAAAGAGTAACTACACGAGTTTCCTGCCGGTATCTTCTCGGTAGATAACAACCTCCCGAACCGGTGGTAGATTCATAAAAAATAACTTCTTGACGATTCAAAAGTGTCATGTAATGATTTATTTAAATAAAGCATTTTTGAGTTTGAGTTTGAGTTATTTAATAATTATGACTGCTCTGTTGGGTGGGATTTCGTTCCGGCAAGACTCCTTTAAAATGGCCAGGCATGTAATCATTCCCACTTTCACTAAAATCATTGAACTCTGTTTGAATCAGGGAGTCTTTCCCGCTGTGTTCAAGAGATCCCTTATAACACCTGTCCACAAAAGTGGTCCCAGTCACGATATTTCTAATTATAGACCTATATCAGTCCCGACTTGTCTGTCTAAGCTCTTGGAGAAGGTGTTGAACACTCGGCTTATGTCATTTCTTGAAAGCAATTCTATTCTAGCAGAGACACAGTTTGGCTTCAGGCCTGGAAGAAGCACAGATGACGCCATTAGTCAGCTATCAGAATATATTTATCAGTATGTAGAATCCGGCAGTAAGTGCTTGGCTGTTTTTCTGGACCTGGCCAAGGCTTTCGACACCGTCTCTATTCTTACTCTCGTAGAGAAGCTTAGTAGAATTGGTATACGTGGCACTGCCCTTAAATACATTAAAATTATATGGATCAATTAAAATAATGTTTGTGTTTGTGTACTGTCTAATTGAATTTATTGTATTGCATTGAATTGTTGTTGGGTATATATTTGTATTGTAATTTCAAACACAATGAACATTATTATTGAATAAATAAATAAAAATAAAATTAAAAAATTATTTGAAGACTTCCTGTCGTCGCGTTCACAGCGGGTGAAAATTGAAGAACGCATCAGTACGGAGGCTTCGGTGACTTATGGGGTCCCGCAGGGAAGTATATTGGGTCCCAGCCTATTCTTGGTCTATATCAATGACTTGTGCCAACTTAAGTTAGACCACGGATAAATCTACACATACGCGGATGACACTGCGCTGGTATTCTACGTAAAAACCTGGGAAGAGGCCAATAATTACGCCACCATGGGACTTCAAAAAGTGTATCAATGGCTTAATTCAAACATCCTGACACTAAATCAGTCTAAAACGACTTATCTCCAGTTTTCTTTTGCGCATAATTCCCCACCCAACATAAACTGCGGGTTCACTCATGCGATAATCCTGCTGTAAATACTGATGCCCTGTCTTTTCTGGCTAGGTCAAAAAACTATTAAGTATTTAGGTGTTGATTTGATGAAAAACAAACTGCGCACGCACATAGACCTATCACTACAAGAACTCGGAAAGCTCATATTTGCAGCTGAATTTGAACTTTTGCGTCAGACATACTATGCACTAGCTCAATCGATTCTTAGCTATTGTGTGGGAGTATGGGGTGGAGCAGGTAAGACGCATTTAACCCACTTAGAACGTGCCCAAAGATCACTACTTAAAGTAATGACTTTTAGTCCATATAGATTTCCAACAAAATAACTATTCATAAAGTGTGGAGTTTTGTCTGTTCGCAAACTATACATACTAAATATTTTGGCTAAACATCATAAAATAACCCCATATAACTAAGAGTACCGCAGGTTTGGAAACCGACCTCAATATGGTGTGTCAATGCCAATACTTGATCCACACAATTACGACCCCGACGAAAGCCAGCCTGTTCAGGCGGAGTATTTTACTCCAGATATTGTTCGATTCGGGTTAGGATTACACGTTCCAGCAACTTATATGCACGACACAAAAGAGCAATAGGTCTTTAATTCTCCGGTAAATTATTTGATTTTCCAGGCATTAGAACAGCGATAACTTCAGACAGTTTAAACTCCTTTGGTTAGTTGTTATTTTTGAGAATTTCTGTGAAAAGTGCAGTCAGCTAGCTGATTGCCACTGGCCCCATGTGATATGTGAAGAACTCGTTGAACATTCTATCTGGACCCGCAGCCTTGTTGTTTTTTAATAATTTGATGGCACTTATCAACTTTTCAACTTCAAATGGTCACTTACGGCACTTTGTTTCAAGGTTTGAAGATCTTTTTAAACTTTTTTGTGAAATCTTTATCTCGTTTTGCTCGCGTTGCAATAACATTCGTGTTGCAATAATATCTAGGTTCAGGTTAGTAAAGCTTTCGGAAGGGTTTTGGTTGCCCGTTAGTCTGTTCAGGGTCTTCCAAGCCTTTCTGCTTGAACGCCTAAAATCCATACCAGAAGTCAGAGCCTCCCATTTCGCTTGTCTGGTTACATCAATAGACTTTAAGAGTCTTGCACTAAATAATTAAATAATAAAATTTGATGTAGGGTATCAGCAAGGCGATCCTCTGGGTCCAGCTATTTTTGGCCTTGCCATACATCCTTTTATAAATAACCTAAATTCAAAATTAAACATTTGGTACTTGGATGCTGGTTGCCTTGGTGGGGATCCTTATACTGTTCTGTCCAATTTACAATGCTTGGAAAAATGTATGCTCCGAAGACCCTCCTACTGTTGTAGCATCCCAGAAGTTATGGGACGAGCCTCTCTGTGAAATCGAATGGAAGAATTTATATAATACATTTGATGTACCCGCTGAACGCGCTCGTCTTTTGGCTTTGTGAAAATAGGAATCAGGCCTTTGGTTGCACTTCCTCCCTTCCACTAATTTAGGCACTTTATTCGAAAATTCTGTCCTTGCGTTTGGGGGCTCCTTGCACTGTTCCCCATCGCTGTCCTTGTGGTGACATGGTAGACACATATGTGTCTACCATGTCACCACAAGGTAAAGAACGGAAAGACCGTGACGACCATGTGGTCGTCACGGTCTTTCCTGCAGCAAATGTGCCGGCCGTTTCTCCCGTCATGCGAACTTGAATGAAATCATCAGAAGAGCTCTGGCTAGTGCATCTATTCCTGCCATCCTTGAACCTAGCAACCTTGTGAGGAGTGATGGCAGGAGGCCCGATGGAATGACTTTAGTTCCGTGGAAGATGGGTCGTCCTTTAGTGTAGGATGTTACTTGCGTCGACACTTTAGCGCCGTCTCATCTTCCACGTAGTTCGTCTGAGGCTGGGTCAGCGGCTGCTTCAGCTGAATTCAACAAAGTTCGTAAATATGCCTACCTGACCAACACAGTTTTATTTGAACCTTTTGCTGTGGTAACGTTTGGACCGTGGGGACCATGTGCCCATCGTGTATAATCGGGATTTAGTAAAACGTGTAGCTGAGTATACAGGTGACAGGCGAGTAGGTGCCTTTCTTGGTCAACGTTTAAGTTTGGCTATACAACGCGGGAATGTTGCCAGCCTTATGGGTACCATGTCACAGACTAGGGACAGTGATTTGGGACACCTTTTTACGTTTTGTAGGTTTCTCCGTTTTTATTATTTGAATTAATTTATGTTTACCATCAAATTAATCGATAATAAAATTAAATAAATAATTGTAGAGTAATAATCAATCGTCTCGAGGTGAGTTTGTTTAATTCTTAATTAGTTATACACGAAATGAAACAAGAAAATTTACAAAGAAGTGTGTTTATTTTTCATACAAGGGTAAGTTAAGTGATTTTGATAGCGCCTTTAATTTGAACTGGCGATTCAAGTTTCCTCTTCTTAGACTGAGTGCGTTATCTGAAACAAATGTTGAATATCATAAAATTAATTCAATATTTTTTTATACAGTAATACCCCGACTTACGCTACCTCGACTTACGCGAATTCGGAGTTACGCGATTTAATTTTCTCGTCTATTCGTTTTTGTTTGAACGCGCGCAGTCAAGGTCAAGCGGCGGCGTTTGTTTCTGACTCCCCCCGCCCGCGCGAATTGCGCATAATTCCCCACCCAACATAAACCTGCGGGTTCACTCATGCGATAATCCTGCTGTAAATACTGACTGCCCCTGTCTTGTTCTGGCTAGGTCAAAAACTATTAAGTATTTAGGTGTTGTATTTGATGAAAAACTAAACTGGCGCACGCACATAGACCTTATCACTACAAGAACTCGAAAGCTCATATTTGCAGCTGAATTTGAACTTTTGCGTCAGACATACTATGCACTAGCTCAATCGATTCTTAGCTATTGTGTGGGAGTATGGGGTGGAGCAGGTAAGACGCATTTAACCCACTTAGAACGTGCCCAAAGATCACTACTTAAAGTAATGACTTTTAGTCCATATAGATTTCCAACAAAATAACTATTCATAAAGTGTGGAGTTTTGTCTGTTCGCAAACTATACATACTAAATATTTTGGCTAAACATCATAAAATAACCCCATATAACTAAGAGTACCGCAGGTTTGGAAACCGACCTCAATATGGTGTGTCAATGCCAATACTTGATCCACACAATTACGACCCCGACGAAAGCCAGCCTGTTCAGGCGGAGTATTTTACTCCAGATATTGTTCGATTCGGGTTAGGATTACACGTTCCAGCAACTTATATGCACGACACAAAAGAGCAATAGGTCTTTAATTCTCCGGTAAATTATTTGATTTTCCAGGCATTAGAACAGCGATAACTTCAGCACAGTTAACTCCTTTGGTTAGTTGTTATTTTTGGAATTTCTGTGAAAAGTGCAGTCAGCTAGCTGATTGCCACTGGCCCCATGTGATTGTGCGAACTCGTTGAACATTCTATCTGGACCCGCAGCCTTGTTGTTTTTTTAATAATTTGATGGCACTTATCAACTTTTCAACTTCAAATGGTCACTTACGGCACTTTGTTTCAAGGTTTGAAGATCTTTTTAAACTTTTTTGTGAAATCTTTATCTCGTTTTGCTCGCGTTGCAATAACATTCGTGTTGCAATAATATCTAGGTTCAG
>PQWD01001999.1:0-80266 GCA_019425675.1 Leucinodes orbonalis
CACGAATTAGAGGCTCAGCCTAATTGGCCGTTTTTTTAATCTGGCTAAAACACAATCGCGAAATCAGGTGGACCACAATATCAATTCTTTAGTACATAACTGCTCCAAACAATAGAAGCTTTTATACCTGCAGTGGAAAAACTTGAAGTGTTTGGTTAGAATGTGGGAAAGTTTTTAGACTGTGGCGGCTGGGTGTAGTTTGTACAACAAATGGACGACCACTTCCCAGGATGTCATGATTGAAAATGGAAACAGCTTTCGCTGTGTCGATGATTCTTTTGTGCCCTCGCTCTGCGTATCTTGTCTTATATAGACCGGGAGCCTGGAGCACCCTTGGGAGAAAGGGATCAATAACAAAAGAAATATAATTAAATAACGTTCGACTGGGTTCGAAAGAATATCTTTTGATGTGAAATATAAAGCGAGCGTCGGTGGCTCAATGGTGTGAACTGTTGCCCTCCTACCGGGAGGACTGAGGTTCAAATCCCGCCACGTACCAATTTGTTTTCGATTTTCGAATAATATATATACTTATCCGACGGGGAGGAACAGGAGTCTTCGCAGGTTGTTGCCGTGAAGACGTCCACCCGCACTGGGCCGCGTGGACGACTAGGCCTAACCCTTACGGTTAGGCTCGTGCACCTCAGTGCGGACGTTTAATGAGCTGATGATGATGTGAATTATAAAATAAGCGGACAATAGTAACGTAAACAATATAAGCACATAGTAGAACTTTGAGGCCCGTATCCAAAAAAGAAACTGAACGTTGACCTGTACTTAAATTGAGTTAGGAAGGGATAGCGCTTTATACGATATATAGCGGCATCCCTTTCTATTCGGATGAGCTGATGATGATGGTAATCCCTTTCTAACTCTTTTTAGGTAAAGATCCATGCTTGAATTTCTTTCTAAAATATGGGCCTGAATATTAAAATGTATGCTTATGGTTCAAAACCGTAGATAACTACATGATTATGAGAAATAAACAAACCTCAGCCGCTGTACTGGCTAGTCCGAAATTCTTAGAGGCAAAGCAAATAAACTGGTTCGGTACGTTCGTTAAAGACGCGTAAGCTTGCCCGGTGGCTGTATGCAAACGGCCTTTGCTTCGGATTTAGTTCCCCTCACTAGTCACAGTTCGTGTACGGCAAAAAACGTGCGCTAAAACAAAGTTGTATGTACGGTGGTTTTAGCCTTCTTTTGATACATGATAAATTAAAGTTTTAAAAGGTGGTAGACTCGATACTGAGTCGTCTAGGTAAGTACCATCGCAGTGCCAGATATCGTCCCGTGAAACAGGAGGTTATGCACTTTGGTTTCGGGGATGAGGGCCTGTAGCTAGAAGCTGTGTACTTACCGGGCGTATAAGAGACCAAATCTTGTTGTCTCGGTGAACGGGCGCAGTGCGGCGTTGATGAGAGATAATAACTGCCTATCAGTTTGTTGGTCTCCTTTAATGCCGCTCTGTCATGGTCTGGCGTATCACTTATCATAAGGTGAGCGTCCAGACAGTCTTGTACACTTATAACATGAAAAATATACCATTTATTAAAAAATCCTTATAAATTCTTTTCATGCTCAAAGCTGTATGAGACGTGCGTATTTTATACTCGATGGATTGAGAATATATTTTATTTTAGACACCACCATCTCAAAGCAAATGAATTAAAATCTCGCGTGATTGAGACTAAAACCAAAGTATTATTTTATCTGAAATTCATTTAAGAATTTCAAATCAGAGCTTGCTTTCACGCTTAACTCAATATTGAGAAATATTTTGATGGAATACTTTGATTGAATATTTTACTTTCGATACAAAATTGTTTGTAAAAGTTTTCAAGTAGGTAATCGAAAACCAGAATTTTCAAGCTTAGGATATTAATTTTATAAATCTACTTACATTGTTAAATTACTTATTATTTAGAACGTTGTTTTGCTGCTGCTTTAATAACCTCTGTGTTGAAAAATTAAGGTAGTTTTATATTTCTTCTTCCTTCAGGGCTGTTACCGCCATCTTTTAAAATAGCAAATAAGGTTTTGTACCAAAAAAAGGGATGTGATATTATTGTTAAACTGTTTTAAGAATGGCGGTAACCCCCCTGGTCACATGATCTACCGAACACCAAAATAGGTTCCGTTTACATGCCAATTCGCGCTGCTTTAAGTACCCAGGTGGTACTAGGTGGAGACTCGATACTGAGTCGTCAGGAAGGTTCCACCGCAGAGCCAGATATCGTCCCTTGAAATGAGAGTGCTTTGCACTTTTGTGTTTCCGGATGAGGGCACTGTAGCTAGTGAAATTACCGGGTATGCATCTGTTGTCTCGGGTGCGGCGTTGATGGAGAATTATGGCTGTCTATCAGTTATTGGTCTTTTTCAATGCCGTTCTGTCATGGTCCGGCGTATCACTTACCATCAGGTGAGCGTCCTTACCATGCTGTTCACTTTGTCAAAAAAAAATCTATTCAAGTAACTTTCTACCCTACTGACATAAATAACTGAATATCCAGGATAATATAACAAATAATCCGAGTCAGCAACAAAAATCAACAGGAAGTCCGTTCTAAAAACAAAGCAACCTACGCACCGTGAAAAAAAAAAGAATATTTGCAAACGAATTTTAACGTTACAAACTTTTTGGCGTAACCGCCAGAGCGGTCGAGGAATGGACGGCAGGATGGGTTGTTGAACGAATTTTTGTTCCGAGAAAGTTCAGAATGCCGAAAAAATTTGCGAGAGACCATAGGAGTTACGTAGCTTCCTGCTATATTAATATGTTGGGTGTAATTTTTAAATCAATATTTTTTCAACTTTTTATACATGTATTGATGTTACTTGATAATGTTTTAATAATATGTGATCCATATTGATTCAAAATGAATTCTATCAAATCAATCAATGCGTCGGTGGCTCAATGGTGCGGAGTGTTGCCCTCCTACCGGGAGGGTTGAGGTTCAGATCCCGCCACGTACCAATGTGTTTCGAATTTTCGAAATTATATGTACGTTATCCGACGTTCTTTCGGTGAAGGAAAACATTGTGAGGAAACCTGCGCACGCCTGCGAAGAGATTCAATAGGTTGTGCGTGAAGTCGGCCAACCCGCACTGGGCCCGCGTGGACGACTAAGGTTTAAACACCCTATACGGGTAGGCTCTTGCCCCTCGTTGGGGACGTTTAATGAGCTGATGTGATGATGATAATAATAATAACTTATTATTTATATTTTTTTTAGTCTAAGTCCATTTAATGTTTTTGTGAGACAAACCTACGAATGCAGAATTCCGAATTAGAACTGTTATGATGAAACATAATTATGACATGTATTTGTTGGTTGCTCGTTGATGAGTTAAGAACAAGATTTTTTTTATGATTTTTTTTACTTATATTGAGAACTCAATCAATACTTTGCACAAAACATACAATAAATTCAATGAATGACTTGGATATGATAATTATTTATATACAATCAACAAAATATTATATCAAAACAATTGCCCACCTCTCGCTTCCATTAATGTCGGTACCATCAGATATCGAATCCAATCAGATTTTATCTACATTATAATAAATTCGTCCCAATTTGCTAACTCCACACAAATGGCCACAAATTTATCCTGAAGCTAGAAACTGTGTGCGTATTCTAAGAGCGTCTGCCCGAGATAGGTTTCTTTTATAAATTGCATCGCGTGTAGTACATAGGTACGCTATTTGTCCAGCTAAGTCTCCCTAAATCAAACAACAAGCTGAGGGTAAATCTCCGCTTTGATATTGTGTGGTGCAAGTGATGAGACATTATGATGTATTTCATTTGACGACCCATTTGGTGTTGCGGTTGAGACGTCGACTGCAACACCAAGGGTTCCGGGTTCGATCCCCGGGCAGTAGAAATATTTGTGTGCATGAACATGTCTGTTTGTAATGGTCTGGGTGTATACTATGTATGTATTTACAAAAAAATGTATATAAGTATGTTTATCCGTTGTTTAGTACCCATAATACAGGCTTCACGCTTAACTTCGGGCTAGATGGCGCTGTGTGAATGTCAGTGGATATTTATTTGTAAATGAGACAATTGAATTGTAGCTATTATTGATGGATATTTACTACTTCTTAATATTATATTTGCACGCTTTCTTTTTCTGACTGCTGCTCTTGGCTGCAGATAGCCATTGCAACTTTGAACCTCGCAGCAGATTGCTCTCAGCTCTGAAAAATTTAAACTTTGGCTTAGGGCGTTGCAAAAAGAGCTTTGTAACCTAGTATATTATTATGTTTGGGAAGAAAAGCGGCCCGGCACACGCCGGTTACGCGTATAGGGCCTGAGCGAACCTGCAACAAATCGCTACATAGGTCCCCGCCGGGTGAAATCTCGGATGTCGATTTGGTGCGAATTTAAAACGCTTTAGATTTTTTACGACTGCAGATGGCTCTCACTCTTAAAATTTACACAACCAGCCTAATGGCGTTCCAAAGTGGGACTCGAATCTCCCGAAGTTTCCTAAGCCGTTAGGGCGTTGCGGGGAGGGCTAGGAAACCTAGTATAGGTTTGGGGAGAAAAGCGGCCGGTCACGCGAATAAGAACTGAGCACACTTATGGGAAATCGCGACGAAGGCTCTTACTGGCAGGGGCGGAACCTTTGATGTCAGTCGGAGTGTAGTCAAACGCACTCAAATTTTTATATTAAAAAATTAAACGCTTCATCTTATGCCTTACACCACTGTATCGCTCACCGTATCCGCAACTAACAAGGCATTAGTGCGGGAGTGGGCGATCTCACTTGTACTATTTATACCCCTTTAAATCCTTCTCCTACGGTCACTGGTTGTGGAATAATATTCGACTATTGGAAGAGTAAGCTAGCTCCATGTGGTTTGTAACTGGACTTTGTGGTTACACTTTAAACTTACTGGTCGAATAAAATTTATATTTAAGCAACTCCAATTTAAACATGAAACAAACCGTTGTATAAAACGGGTACTAAATAACTGGTAAATATACGTAATTATATATATTTTTTGTAGATACATACATATTATACATAGAAAACACCCAGACCGATACTTACAGACACCAGCAGATGCCGCGGTTCCGTTCGCATTTTATCGCTGATAAAACGCTGGCGGAATTTCTAGGCCAGTTAAGAATGTATAAGGAAATTTTCTTTGAACGGTGACTTGGTTTCGTTCTTGGGATAAAATACCAAGATTTACAGAAAAGTATAGATATACATAGAAAGCATAGTGTATATATAAATAATAAATAAGTAAATATCCACTGACATTCGCGCAGCGCCATTTAGCCCCAGGTTAAGCGTGACGCCTGTATTATGGGTACTAAACAACGGATAAATATACTTATATACATTATTTTTTGGAAATACATACATATTATGCATAGAAAACACCCAGACCGATACTTACAGACATGTTCATGCACACAAACTGTTTGTACTGCCCGGGATCGAACCCGGAACCCTTGGACGTCTGAACCGCTACAATAAATGGGTCGTCAAATGAAAGTGAAACTACATTTTAGCTCTAGATCTGGAAGAAGCCATTTAATAATGTACTATGAGTATTCAAGAAGGGCTTAGCGTCATCATCATTACAGCATAATACGTCCACTGCTGAACGAAGACATCCCTTAATGATTTGTACGCAGACCGATCCCTAACAGACATCGACAAGTTGTGTGACAAGACAAGTAAGTTTTTAATAGTTACATCAGATACCTGGAAAAAGAAGTCCCGTCCAAATCGGTCCAGCCATTTCAGTCATTACCCGGAACCAAATACAGACAGAAAAAAATATATATATTGCTTTATGTACCGTATATCATATGTATTAAGTAACAAAAAAACAGTTATTTGAAAACTACAAATCGACAATCCAATTTTATTTATATGTACAGATTAACTTGAATGAAGATTTTCATTATTATTTTAGTTTACTTTCATCATCATCATCATCATCAGCTCATTAAACGTCCCCACCGAGGGGCACGAGCCTACCCGTATAGGGTGATTAGGCCTTAGTCGTCCACGCGGGCCCAGTGCGGATTGGACGACTTCACACACAACCTTCGAATCTCTTCGCAGGCGTGCATGAAGGTTTCCCACGATGTTTCCTTCACCGTAAGAGCGTCGGATAACGTACATATATTTCCGAAAATTCGAAAATACATTGGTACGTGTCGGGATTTGAACCTCTGCCCTTCCGGTAGGAAGGCGACAGTCCACACCACTGAGCTACCGACGCTCCACTTTATTAGTTTACTTTATTTTCCCTTAAAATTTCCCATTTCCATCGTCACTTGAATTTATAAACCCAGTGTTTCAAATGATCCGCCATCACTCGCCTGAATTGAAACTAATTGCCTACGTCGTGTATCGAGCTGCCTACTCGTATGACTTCTTGTTACGCTTCGGTTCAAATATCAATGATATTCTGTATATATAAAGGTAGATACGCCACCCGTGCCTCAAAAACGAACCGCCGAAGAGAGTACAGTTTGTTCTCTTTTGTTTAGGTAAATGTGTTCCAAATTCGAAATATGTGTATGTGTGCTGTCACTGCATTCGGAACACTTTTTTCGATTGTTTTGTGAGCATATCACGAATCCATACTTTTTACATCATTGTCAAATATAGAGTAATTTAATCATTGAAGTCCTTACTTATTTTTCTGGTCGAGACTTAAGCTTTGATCTTCACTTGAATAGGGTTAGAAAGGGATAACGCTCTCTACGGTAAATAGCGACATCCCATTCTAACTCTATTTAAGTAAAGATCAGCTCTCGTTCTAGACCAGCCTTAGAGTTCCGGGTTCGATCCCCGGGCAGTACAAACATTTGTGTGCATGAACATGTCAGCTTGTATTCGTGTGGATGTTTTATATGTATGTATATATCAAACAAATTTAATATTTATACGATTACCCATTTGGTGTTGCGGTTGAGACTTCGGCTGCAACACCAAGGGTTTCGGGTTCGATCTCTAGGCAGTACAAACATTTGTGTGCATGAATATGTCTATTTGTAATGATCTGGGTGTTTTCTATGCATAATATGTATGTATTTCCAAAAAATAATGTATATAAGTATATTTATCCGTTGTTTAGTACCCATAATACAGGCGTCACGCTTAACCTGGGGCTAAATGGCGCTGTGCGAATGTCAGTGGATATTTACTTGTTTATTATTTATATATACACTATGCTTTCTATGTATATAGTTTACTTATGTGTCCTTGATATAATGCTACCTACTTTTCGGTAAATCTTGGTATTTTATCCCAAGAACGAAACCAAGTCACCGTTCAAAGAAAATTTCCTTATACATTCTTAACTGGCCTAGAAATTCCGCCGGTTTTATCAGCGATAAAATGCGAACGGAACCGCGGCATCTGCTGGTGTACCAACCCTAAACCTTGAGTCTGTGACGTCATAATTGGGGTAAGGGGGTATAAAACAGTTGGCGTGGTATCGTAAAGTACTAAGTGTAGGGTGTCCATGTCGAGTGTCTTCTTTTATCTATTACATCTTTTACATATAATTAAAATGGGAGTGTATGTTGGTAATATAAAAAAACAGTTTTTTCTCCATCCATTTGAATATAAGTACATATCACATGTCTAAACAACAATCTTTTAAATTTTTGTCTGTGATCTGTTTGTATTTTTGTTCGTTCCGGGTAACCTCTAAAACAGCTGGATCGATTTGGACGGGACTTTTTTGGCATGTAGCTGATGTAATAAGGATCAATATGGGACGTAGATTTCCCTCATTTTGTGCCAGATATCCGGGTCCACCGCATCTCATCCAGCCTCCACCAGCGACCTTTCGCAAGTCGTCGGCCCATCGGGCATCCTAAGCTAAGCTTGCTAGGAATCGGTTTAATTAATAATAAATATTCACTGACATGGACACAGCGCCGTCTTACCCCAAAGGAAGCAATTCGCCTATGATGTGGATACTTAACAACGGATTAACATAGGTAAGTATAATTTTTTTTTAATGATATAAGTGTACAAGACGATCTGGACGCTCACCTGATGGTAAGTGATACGCCAGACCATGACAGAGCGGCATTAAAGGAGACCAACAACTGACAGACAGTTATTATCCTCCATCAATGCCGCACTGTGCCCGTCACCCGAGACAACAGATGTTAGGTCTCTTATACCCGGTAATTTCACTAGCTACAGTGCCCTCATCCCGAAATACAAAAGTGCATAATATCCTGTTTCACGGTACGATATCTGGCACTGCGGTGGTACCTACCTAGACGACTCAGTACCGAGTCTACCACCTAGTATTTTTTTTCATAAATACACATAAAAATGAAACATAGAAACACCCAGAGTAATACAAACAGACATGTTCATATACACACAGGTTTGTTATGCCAGGAACCGTTCTAGAAGCTGATGTCTCAACGATTACACTAGAATGGTCGTAAAATTAATAAACAAACAGACGCTGTTGGAATAAAATAAAATTTAACCGTTGTATAAAGCGATTTTGTTGTCATCAATTCACTCGAAAAGCTTAAGCGGAATATTTAATAACAAAAATATTGTGATTCATTTTCAATTCTTTGTAAACGACATGATTTTTATTTATCAAAGATTTTTAAAAATACAAACAATATTTAACGATTTCGGTCCATGATAAGTGGTATGAATATTTTTTGCAAACTGAATAAATAATGCTTAAACCTGGTACCTACGAGTATTAAAGTCTTTTTAAAAAAATAAAGCAAAAGAATTGAGAGACTAACATTTTACTCATTCTTTATTTAAATATTTTTATTTATTTATTTAAAGCACAAGTGTTTGAAAAGAACCAAATTCAGCTAGGTTTTAGAAAACTTTTACTGTAAACAGAAAAACCACTTCTCAATTTTGTGATAAACTTGTTTTGTCATACTCGATAAGAGTTCAGTGTCACGGGTATAAGCTAGCTTTTACCTGCGCCTCTGCTTGCATTATCTTTTATTTTTTATAGATTTATATTTTACATAAAAGAGTATTTTTTGATAATTTTCATCAACATGAATATAATTATTCCGACGTTTCATTGTGTTCGCTTAAGTAGTTATGGCGTAAAAGCGTTACATTTTCAAATCTTATATTAGTAGTTCAAGTGTCCTATAAATTTTAGAATCATGGTGAACATAGCCCAGCAATCTCGGAGACATAGCTCGTAGCAAGATGGGAATACTTACCCGGGACACAGACGTTCAATTGCTAACGATTCGGAAAATTTTCAGTGTATCGACTTTGCGGATTTGATGTTTGAGACCCGCGAACCAACTGGAAGCGTTTAATGGGCCGCCCGTTGATATATCTAATTCGAGTTGTATAACAATTTGTAATTAACGAAATTTACTTACATTTAGAGTTCACTAGGCCCGACGGTTCGTAGTATGATGCACGATTAAAATTTTTAACTGATTTTTTTATTATTATAAGAAAGGAAAGAAAGAAAACATTTATTAATTCAATGCACCGCAAGACAGTCACATGTAAACATATCACAATAAACAAACAAAATAATAAAAAAAACAGAAAGAACTCAGAACACAGAAACAGCAGTGCTACGATGCCTGAATCAAACGGACTCACTCAGCATAGGAATGGAAGCAATTGAGGAATCTAAGTTTTCTTATGTCTTTAGTGAACGGGACGGTCAGTGCACTCATTTGGTGGTAAGTGACATGACGACGGCAGACGGCAGATGATAGGTCTTTTATACCCGGTAATTAGAACTACAGTGCCCTCATCCCGAAACACAGAAGTGCAAAACACGTGTTTCACGTCACGATATCTTGCACTGCGGTGGTCCCCTGCCTAGACGACTATATATTATATAAATTGAATATAAAAATAGATTTTACTGTAACTGCAATGAAACGTACTTTTAAGATATGTCTATAGAAAAATGAAATCATGATAAGTCCCCATACTCGTATATATTATATACGAGTATGGGGACCCGTATATGCTATACCCATCATCATCATCAGCTCATTAAACGTCCCCACCGAGGGGCACGAGCCTACCCGTATAGGGTGATTAGGCCTTAGTCGTCCACGCGGGCCCAGTGCGGATTGGACGACTTCACACACAACCTTCGAATCTCTTCGCAGGCGTGCATAAAGGTTTCCTCACGATGTTTTCCTTCACCGTAAGAGCGTCGGATAACGTACATATATTTTTCGAAAATTCGAAAATACATTGGTACGTGTCGGGATTTGAACCTCGGCCCTCCCGGTAGGAAGGCGACAGTCCACACCACTGAGCCACCGACGCGCTATACCCATAACAAACACAAATTCGTCCTGCTCTTAATCGAGTTACTGAGTGAAAAATCGCAAATAAACAGTTCTAAGCGAGAGGCGCGATTTCATCCAAATGCTGGCTCCTTACGATGATTTGATTTGATTGAATTGTGCTTGCATTGCGGAAAGATTACACTGGCGGCAGTAAAAAAGGTTTTACGGTCAGCTCTGGATTTGCTCGGCTCTGTGGAATGGCGGCGGGAGCAATATTTTGTGACGAATAGTTTTTTTTGCTGTGTAAGTGTAAATCTTGTCGTAAAGTTTGGGACGTTGTATTGGCTGTTTTTGACTTTGGACCCTGAGGCTTCTTGGGCTACTCGAAATTATCCGATTTGTTTTTTTTTTACAATTTTCGCATTTGACGCCGCGTTGCCTGCTGTTAAGCACTGACGATGCGCCTAGTATGGAGCACGCTTACCTAGATACGAACGTATTCACTCTTGATTTAAAAATACTCATATTATATTTTTTGGGACACACAAACTCCGGCTCATGAGCGTCGGTGGCTCAATGGTGTAGACTGGCGCCCTCCTACAGGGAGGGCCGAGGTTCACATCCCGACACGTAGCAATGTGTTTTTGAATTTTCGAAATTATATGTACGTTATCCGACGCTCTTACGGTGAAGAAAACATCGTGAGGAAACCTTCATGCACGCCTGCGAAGAGATTCAAAGGTTGTGTGTGAAGTCGTCCAATCCGCACTGGGCCCGCGTGGACGATTAAGGCCTAATCACCATATACGGGTAGGCTCGTGCCCCTCGGTGGGGACGTTTAATGAGCTGATGATGATGATGATGAAACTCCGGCAGCGAGTTCCACAGCTTCGCAGTGCGAAAAAAAACGAGGATTACAAACGCTTCGTACGACACTTTAGAATATCCACCGTGTACGGATGGCGTTTTGCCGACTGCCGGGTAGTCCGATATGAAAATGGGCTTGGTGGAACAAGGTCATGCACACTCCCCGTAGCGCAGTGAAGTGTAGTAAGTAAAGTTTACCAGGTGGTAGACTCGATACTGAGTCGTCTAGGTAGGTACCACCGCAGTGCCAGATATCATCCCGTGAAACAGGAGTGTTATGCACTTTTGTGTTTTGGGATGAGGGCACTGTAGCTAGTGAAATTACCGGGTATAAGAGACCTAACATCTGTTGTCTCGGGTGACGGGCGCAGTGCGGCATTGATCGAGGATAATAACTGTCTGTCAGTTATTGGTCTCCTTTAATGCCGCTCTGTCATGGTCTGGCGTACCACTTAGTATCAGGTGAGCGTCCATACCGTCCTGTACACTTATAACATAAAAAAGTGTGGTAAGTGAAGTGTTTATCATCTCCGAGGGCGTATGACATAAGTTGTTGTTGTTTTTTATGATAGTAGTTTAAAGTAGGGTTACGGGCCAATCTCCCCATAGCTTTGCTGTCTATGGGATGGCCTTGCCTCTGCAGTGGATATTTATAGGCTTATATATATATATTAGTGGTCCAAGTGGGAGAACATTTTACACAAGAAACTTTTAAAAAAAGCTTCACATATATTTTAACTTGTATAAATCAATCATGTTGTATTGTTCTGCGTTAGTAAATTGCTAAACAAAAACCAATGTTTTGTACTCTGAAATAATTTCATAAAATCAAAACCACTCTTCGCAAAAAGAAACACAAATATAAACAAAACAAAGTTCTATTTACAATGAGAGCAAGAACGTAAACATTAAATTGCTAGTAAATTCCTCTTCAAAGAGCTCGTGCATCAAATATAAGAGAATCACAGGAGTGCGCAAAATGTCACTAGTTTAAGCAATTCTTGACAATAAACAAGTTGACTGTACGACATGTTCTGCCTGCGGGATCCCACTACTGGGACCTGTGACAGGCGGGAACAAGTTAAGCCTCCCATTCGCTTCCGAAAAACGCACTTTACTTCCACTATATAAAGCACACTTTCCTTGAAGGGATACATGTAAGATTTGGAAGCGAAGCACAAAGGAATTTGGTCGCTTCTCCAACATTTCAAGGCACATGTTGGCCTGCACACGTGCAACTCTCAAAGGGGCGATTTAAAACATGTTCAGAAATGCTTGCGGTGAAAGCTTTCTTGGCAGAGTTTTGGCTTACTGTTTTATTTTTAAATTGCGATTTATGTTAGTGAAGATGTAAAGGTACTCCCAAAAAGTTGCGCTAACTTCATACTCTTTAATGTGTTTGCCTGTATTTCTAGGTACATACTAAGAGTGAGCGCTCAAACTTTGTATTTTATAATCCTATTATTCAACGAGACGTGGTTGCTAGTGTACAAAAGTTGAGAAATTCCCTCGCGGTGTAAAAGGAAACGATATATAACTGTGTTACACTTACAATGTGAAAGGCTGAAGTACGAAGAATTAATTTTAATAATGCCTATATGCTTTTCATGTAAGACAAGTTGGTTTTAGCAGAATCTCTTTTAACTTCAAATAAATATGAAACAATTCAAAATCACATATTCTTCCATTTAAAGTCCATCGTAAGTCCATAAAATGAGACTTATACTAATACGTATTCTAGTAACAAAAAATATTTTTCATCAAATGACTAAGATTTCAAATTAACTTTGACTTTACAAACCTAGTTAGAGGCTAACAGACAAAATTTTGATTTTATTTAATTATTTTTTATTTTATTTTAACAGGGCTTACAGCAATAGTTACAATATACATATAAATAAATAAATAAATATCCACTGACATTCACACAGCGTCATCTAGCCCCAAGTTAAGCGTGAAGCCTGTATTATGGGTACTAAACAACGGATAAATATACTTAAATACATTTTTTTTTCGTAAATACATACATATCATACATAGAAAACACCCAGACCATTACAAACAGACATGTTCATGCACACAAGTGTTTGTACTGCCCGGGGATCGAACCCGGAACCCTTGGTGTTGCAGCCGACCTCTCAACCGCAACACCAAATGGGTCGTCATATAAAATAAATAAATTTATTACAAACATTTACGAAATGATTAAGCAGCTAAGCTGATAATTCTTTCTTATTTCAATCAGAAAAGGCTAAAATAATGTCGGTAGTATCATTAAACGTACACAAGATTTGGTTCTACTATTACCTTGAAATGCTATTTATTGTAATAATAAAGTTTTGTACTTGGTTTAGCCGTTGAGACGTCGGCTGCTACACCAATGGTTCCGGGTTCAATCCCCGGG
This sequence comes from Leucinodes orbonalis, assembly GCA_019425675.1. Taxonomy (NCBI): domain Eukaryota; kingdom Metazoa; phylum Arthropoda; class Insecta; order Lepidoptera; family Crambidae; genus Leucinodes; species Leucinodes orbonalis. The sequence continues at coordinate 13,549 of PQWD01001999.1, forward strand.
CAGCTCAAACATTTGTGTGCATGAACATGTCTGTTTGTAATGGTCTGGGTGTTTTCTATGTATAATACGTATGTATTTAAAAAATGTATATTTGTATGTTTATCCGCAGTTTCGTAACCATAATACAGACTTTACGCTTCACTTGGGGCTAGATGGCGCTGTGTGAATGTCAGTGGATATCATTTTTTAATAATTTATCTTATATATTCTATACAGCATTGGAACTTGAAACGCAAATTCATCACGCTCATTGGGAATATGGTTTGCCATATCCCAATCACACCCGCGGGTCAATTAACAGCGCACATTACACCGTATTAACGAGTGCTAGATTACTCCGTTAATTATTAACGCCTGCTAAGGCCCTTTGAAACCTATTAAGTGGTTGTTTTCTGTGGTCCAAGTATGTGTTATCGTTAAACTGAAAAGTGAAAATGTAATCTGAAATCTGAAATAATTTAAGAAAGTCCTTTTCAATCTATTGTAGGACAGGTCTTACCCAATTTGAGTCAGATATCTCGGTCTTCTGCTTCCCTTATCCAGTCCCCACCAGAGACCTTTAGCCTTTTATCACGAGCCTAGGGTGAGTAGACCTTAGTCGTTCACGCGGGCCCAGTGCGGGTTGGACGACTTCACGCACAACCTTTGAATCTCTTCGCAGGCGTGCGCAAGTTTCCTCACGATGTTTTCCTTCACCGTTAGAGCGTCGGATAATGTATATATATATATATATATAAATATATATATATATATTTGAACCTCAGTCCTCCCGGTAGGAGGGCAACAATCCACACCATTGAGCCACCGCCGCTCTGTGTGAATGTCAGCGGATATTAATTTATTATTGTACAGTTTGGTGGATGATATCGATGCTTGTCCCGCCATAGCTTACACCTTGCACCATTGCACCCGTAGGTAATGTATATGAGGCGACAAGTGGGGCGATTACGATCGCTTTAAGAGTTATGAGCATGTTCCCAGCGACCGCAGACGAGTTTTATTGCTTCAATTCTAATGCTTATGAAAGGGAAACAGCCGCGGTGTTGTTCACGGTTAATATAATTACCGTTTGTTTAAAAGCAAAAGGTTAAGTACCAATTATGTTGTGTAGATAAGCCAATTGGTTTCTCTCTCTCTTCAACCTATCGCAGTACACTGCTGGATATAGGTCTCCCCCATTTTGCTCCAGATATCCCGGTCCCCCGCTTTCATCAGCTTCCACCAGCGACCTTTCGCATGTCGTCGGTCCATCGGGCCGGAGGGCGTCCTACGCTACGCTTGCCAAGACGCGGTCTCCACTCCAGAACTCGTCTGTTCCAACGGCCTTTGGTTCTGCGACATACGTGACCGGCCCACTGCCACTTCAACTTGTTGATCCGGCGGGCTATGTCGGTAGTCAATTGGTTTGATCATACGAAAAGTTTTTTTATGACATTAAGTGGATTGGACGATCGGACGCTCACCTGGTGGTCAGTGATACGCCTGACCATGACAGAGACAGTGTTGAGGGAAATGAATAACAGTAGGTAGTCATTATTTTCCGTCAATACTACCCTGTGCCCGTCACGGGACGACAGATGTTACGTCTCCTATACCTGTTAATTTAACTAGCTACAGTGCCATAATCTCGAAAGACAAAAGTGCAAAATGACTTATGCTGAGTGGTATTTACAAGTTCCTCGTAGATCTTTTGTAAAGGTACATTTCAGAACGTACAAATTTCCATTGAAATATTCAAGTGATGGAAGTAAAAAGTCTTTTGTAAGCCGCAGTTTCTTCAACTTCGCGAGCCGATAGTTGGTCGTATATCAATCACAAGGGAGTTGTTTTGCATCGAAAGGGGAGAACTAGAATATATTTAGGATTCGTACACGGAGCTTGAAGTATTTGAACAACGTGTATGTGCTTTACGCTTTTACTTGCATACAATATCATAAACAACCTTTATACGTAGTACTTAGGATATTTTCCCTTCGTAAATACGCTTATTTTCATAATAGTAAGAACAGAAGAATGTAAGCACAAATTAAATTCAATTAAAATTACTATTTAACCTGTGTCCATTGCTGCAAAAAGCTTTTCCTAATTATTCCCACGTGAACTGCTTCCCAGCAGTCAACAATCATGGGCCACCAGGAACAACTCTGAATTTATTTATTTATTTATTTTGGTACACAGACAGATTACTGTCATACAGACATAGATAAAAAAATACATTTAATAAATCTAGACAGCAATCTATAAATAGTGTACACATCGTGATCCAATAAATCTTCTGCAGCAGACAGAGTAACAAACACATAAATTAAAAAAAATAACAAACAAGGTAATACAACTTGTTCAATAAAATTTCCATATTATTTGGACTAGTTTGGTGGAGCCAAGGTCATATCACTAGCCTTTATCAAATCTGTAGTTAATCTTTTGAACTGAGCAAAATTAGAATTAAAGATATCCATGCAACCCCCACCACGAACCACCTCGTTATACGTACGACACAATCTAACCAGGGGATTATAGAAAGACGTGTTTTTTTTAAAAGTCTGTATCGAGAAAGTGCTTGGGTGTCTTGATCTGTACAGAGTATTAATGCTAATTGAGGATATAAGATTTGGTGAATCTATAGTAGAATGGGCTATTTTATGCAAACAAAGCAAGTCATATCGTTTACGACGAGCCTTCAACGTTATCATATTAAAAATATTTTAATCTCTCACTATAGTTTTTAAGTGAACGACCAAAGTTCTGAAGATGGACCTATTCGTCATCTTCGAACAAACAACTGGATGTTTGCTCGAACTCGAACTCGAGGAACTCGAGGTTTGTAAGTGGTCCCAATATTGTTAGTTACTTAATATTTTGTTATTTTTAGTTTTCATCTCATGTGTTATTGTTTTATTTTTTATCGATATTGTGTACGCTTGTAAAGGCTATATATACCAGACCATAACATATCTTAACATTGTCCAACGTTGTGTATGTATACTGTTGGTGTACCTTTTTAAATAAATAAATAAGATACAAAATTATTTCATGCAGCAATCTAAAACCATTTTTTCCACCACTACACACTACACTAGACCACGGAGTTACTTCGTTACTATTGATATAAATTAAATAACAAAAGGAACGAACGAACGAACGAAGAAGATAGAACTAGCTCTAAGTATTCATTCCATTCTACATTGTCATTAGATATAAGTTTTTACTGAAATAAATTGTTATTTATTATTGTTAAGTATTATGTAGAAATGATAGTACTTTGCAGGAGTAGCAAAAGGTTTTAAAACATTTGTTTCAGAAATAAATAGAATAATCTCATTTATAGGCTCTCCATGGGGTAACAAACATCACCATACCATAACATTACAAAAACGGTATATAAGCAAAACCCAAGACGAAGTAACTCATGTCTACATATCAGACCGTATATTCTTTGAGGGATCTCACAAAAAGACTCATTAGTGTCGATTAACTTAGACTTCGTTAGTACATTCCCTTTGAATAATAAAGGATATTCTAAAAGGAAATTTGAGCTTAAAGCTTTTACCGTTGGAGTAAATTGAGAATTATAGACGAATGTTTTAAATAATGTTTTGCTGACATATAAATTAACTTAGTTCAAATTACTTCGCCAAGTAACTGTACTGTGGGGGTCCGTATATAAAGTTGTCAATGTGGGTCCCTCAATTTCATCTATATCTAAGTAGAAATGCACTGGAATAGTGCTTTGTTGAAGTGAGAGCCACATGCGTAAGGCTGAAAGCCATCTGTCTAAGGATGAAAGCCATCTGCCTAGCCAATTGCCCGGTGAAGCTGTAAAGGCCAGCTGCCAGTTCGAAAAAAAAATGTTGAAGTGGCAGTGCGCTGGTCACGTATGACGGTGAACCGGTAGCTGTAGGAGCAGACAAGTTCTGGAGTGGCTACCGGGTCTTGGCAAACGTAGTATAGGACGCATTATAATGGGCTGACGATTTGTGAAAGGTCATTGCTGGAGGCTGAATGAGAAAAGCGGATAACTGAGATATCTAGCGCAGCATGCGAGATACATAGACTGTATCCAATATTTGCTGAATTATTAATTCTTTGGGCGGGATCGACTTAGTACCAGCTTTTTCTAATTGGCTGTGACCGAAGATGAGCAGCTTGAATCGTCACCGATCCTGCTGTCTCCGAAAACCTTGACCCTTTGGGTTTTGCCACAGACATTGGGAAATCTGTGGGTTTTGTATAGGGATGTGGCCTCACTCTGCATCCTCTATCGTATTTATCACAGGGAGTGTTTCGTTGAATTATTCAGACTCGTTCCAGTCATCACTTTTTGTTAAGGATATAAATAAAACTGGACTGTATAATATGGAGATGTTTACTGGTATACACTATCTTTAAATTACATCGATCAATGTGAGGCTAGTTAGACGCGAGTGTCGAGTGCGCCGCTCGGTGGCACAGTGCCGTGGACAATGTTGCCACCTCAGTTTTAGAAAAAGGGCTTTTTGAGAAGTTATAAAAAGCTAAATTGAGCATCAAAAGATTTTCTGTTCTAAAAATGCTGAAATAATCATGTCATGAAACCGTTTTTTTAGCTCGTCTAACAAAACCAATCCTGGTGCTTCTTTTAATTATATATTCACCTAGATACCATTTGCTTATTTAAAATAAATATGGATCTCTTGTTGGTCCCAGTAAAAATGTCTCAAAATCTCCCTTTGTACAAGTAGTAAACTTCTTTATTAAAATCTATAAACCTGAGGGTATGACTCCTACAGAGATTCTCCCAAGCCCGCCCTGGGGTCTGTGGTGAGATATTCAGCTACTGGAGTTTTTTCAGCGAGGTTACATTAGTTGCCACTGACCCGAGCCACCAATACAACTCGTTCAAGGCATATACTGGTACAATAAGCTTTGCCAGTTATACAGTTCATGTGGTCTATATTGGCCATAACTTTATCATTATAATTTATTATTTATTTAGCTGTAAAGCCTCGAGCATCGTCGTAGAGTTGCACGGCTGTCGGTTTTTTACAGGCTACATTTCGGTGAGTGTGCGATGGAATTACACGCGTTAATTCCACCAGCCCCTTTTCACCATCGGGATACAAGACGGAGGCGAGCGTTCCATCCTTTCGTGGTAGACATTCCACACATCCGCACAGCCCGCTTTGGTGCCTCGTTCCTAATGCGCACCGCAAAGGAATGGAATTCTTTGCCTCCTTATGTGTTCCCCGATCATTACAACCTGGCCGTCTTCAAGGAAAGAGTGAATAGGCTGTTTCTATGCAGGCATGATCCATCTTCGGCCGCATCATCACTTACCATCAGGTGAGATGGCGGTCAAATGTCTGCCTATAAAGGATAAAAAAAAAATATTATAGTCGTAACACTCGTTTTTCTCTCATACTGCCATAGACAAAATTAATTAATTTTGCAAAGTCCATTTGTCTATTTATTCAATGGCAATTATCATGTCCTTTAATTATTATTATTTTTTATGGAATGGCCTTTATTGTGTTCACACCACATTCAGAATTGGACCTTACTATATCTTCTAGGTCTTGTTATAAGTATGAGAGTAATGTATAAGGAAACCCCGGCCTTTCCAAGGACTCAAGGAGAAATATAACTTAACCTAATCTACCTATAAAAAGTATGAATAAAAATTAAATTAAAATTTAAAACCCCCGACACAAGAACTTAAGTAATTTCTTGTGTCGGGGGTTTTTTTAAATTTCGGGTGTAAAATTTTTAATTTAATTTTTATTTCATACTTTTTATAGGTAGATTAGGTTAAGTTATATTTCTCCTTGAGTCCTTGGAAAGGCCGGGGTTTCCTTAACGTACTGACTTTAACATTAAGTTTCTTTTATTATTTTTTAACTTTTTAAAGGGAAATTACTTTAGTTCTTGTGTCGGGGTTTTTTAAATTTTTAATATATAAGCATTCAATTTTGATCCTGTAAATAACTTTTATCACCTGTACATATGTACATTTTTATCATTATGTAATACTATCTGAAAATCCTGCGCTGAAGCAAATCTATTTTGGTAATTTAGATTGAATGTTGATCTCTGTAACCATCTAGGATCTACACTAGAACTATTTTGAACTAAGAACAGAAATTGTTTTTTCCAAGAGTGAGTCTCCTTAAATCATTTGATATATGATAGCTGCTATTGTCTGTCTTATTGCAACACTAATGTTTTAAATTGATTGGCAAGAGTTAAATTCAAATTGCCACCTTTCTTTATAAAGTTACACCACTTATATTGTTGTTGGGACAACAACCCACAATAGCAGACACTCCAATCTTCAAGCAGTAATGGGCTCTGCGACATATTGGAAACATATTTTGTACCATAACCTATGGTAGAATTCAAATTCCAAAAAAATAGTCTTATGAAGTGTCAAAATAACCCAAAAGGGCCTGTTAGCAGTAATTTCTATTAATCTTTCTTTTATGATTTACATATAAAAGATTTCTTGAGATAAGTGTATTTAAACTTTCCAGTTTCATTATTTATTTATTATTATTATTATCATAAATCTCTACATATTTGGGCCAAATTGTGGCCCAGTCCAGGCCAAAGTCAACAGAAGAGGCCCCTTTTTGAAAGTTTAATCTTAATCTAAGTTATACACAATACTTTTGATATATAGGTATACCTTTTTAAATTAAATTATGTTTATTTAATATTGCTATGCCAGTGACTGTATGACTGGAAGCAAGCAATGTATCTCAGTGATAGATGATACATTTTTAGAGATACAATTCTCAATAAACACTTGTGACATTCAATATAGAAAACACATTGTGATAAATAAACTTTAGGTACTTTGTCTCACATAAATAAATAAACATTTATTTAATTTTCTGTTGGTATTTAAATTTGAAGTTTATATTCATCCATATGAATACTGGATTATTTGTTATAATTAATATTCTTTAGGTATGCAGCCCAAGTTCTATGTTTATGAGTAAATCAATTAGAAATATAAATATGTTCTAAGGCTTAGTGCCCAAGGCTTTTTGCAGCTCATTGATCAAAATCAGGATGGTATAAGCTAAATCAATTCAGCAAGTGCTGTTTATCTTAGTTATTGTTCTCAGGACTATTTTAATAAAATTGCTAAATCTAAAGTTTTAAGTGTAAATGTTTACAAGGCCTTAGTTACTAATGATACCAAATGGATTAACTGCAGAACTCAATTCTTAAAGACAACTAAATGATTTCATTGTTATCGTTATTATTGCACTAACAAGGCTCGTGCGTCAATGTACTTGGATTGGAAATAAAATATAAAATCTATGGCATTAATGTACAAATGTGTGAAATTGTGTGACAGGATTAGGAATGCTGTTATTAGAGAAAAGTGTGGTCTGAAAGTAGATGTAGTGTCAAAAGTAGAAAGAGTTAGTAGGTATGTTAGGATGGTATGGACACTTGGAGCGCATGAGTGAAAAAAGAATAGCAAAGCAGGTGCATTGTGCGAATGTGGAAGGATACACGAGCAGGGGACGACCAGAAGGACTTACCTTGACCAAATTGGTCAAGTCCTTAAGAAGGCTGGGGTCCCAAGTAAGAGGAATAAAAGAGCTTGTATGAAAAGATTGATGGATGTGATTGAAGCTAGGAAAGTATGTCAGGACCGTGCAAAGTGGCGTTTCATCATCTCTGCCTACCCTTCTGGGACCAAGGCGTGAGCTTTATTTATTTTATTTATTTATTTAATGTACAAATCGGTTCGTCTGGTTCTGTGCTTCATTTGATTAGTCACGATTCATATTAAATTGAGTATAACATACCTGCAAAACGAATGTGCTAATGCAAGTACTTTTAAAGTTTCACGCAGAGCGAAACGTACTCGTTGCGACATGCGGTCGTCTTATTTAAAAATCGACGGTCCACCATCTTCAGAAAAATATGAATGCTATCATGTTCAAAAGAGTATGAATGCTATCCTTAAACATCCACTGATCTGAAGGGTTTATTAGATGATCGTACACGCTCTTAGCCTTTTTAACTTATTGTTACTCCATTTTAATATGTATTTCTCGTATATTGTACTTTTAAAACTTAATTGTAAAAATTCCGAAGTTTATTGTAAGGAATTCATAAAACGCTATGACACTTGACAAAATGACAAGTAAGAGCGCGGGAAGTGGAAGCGCCCTCTAGTGTTGAAATTGTGAAAGTAAGACGTGAGCAAAGGAAATCTGGTAAGGTTTTGTATTATTTTCTTTGTAAATCGAGGAATTCATAGACAGCTTCTTCACCCAAAGCTGTGTGTTTTAGAAGGACACATAATTTGGTAATATTTTCAAGACAGTGAAAAAGAGCTAGATTGCTCTTTCGGGCTAAATCGTTTAAAAAGAAGATCACCTATGTAAAAAGTGCTAGATCTAGCTACAAAAATTTTTATTTTTTTATGGTGTCCTGTCTGCGGCCCGCACGCCGCCCCCGCGCCTCAAGCCTCGACGATTGTTCATGCGCTTCGTGCGTGAAGACTTTTTATCATCGTACATCCAGGCAAATTTTGAAATAAATTTGATTGTTTATCTCACTGTATATGCTCCTTGCATAAAATTAGAGATAGAAGAGATAACTTTTAGCTTATAATAATAAAAATAAACTAGTTACTGTGTTATGAACCCTGAATAAAAAATATACACAAAACGCTTATATGTGGGTACTATTCTTAGTACCGAGGATTATACAAAGTTTTTTAATCTATTCGACCAACAATACGACTTTGACGTTAATTTATTAAAATTCTCAATACGGATTAGGTAAGGGCAGCTTGTCAAATGGCGGCGTTAACTCGGCGACGGTATCGCAAAGTTAAATTGATACATTTTTAACAAGTTTCCTTCTTATGTTGGTGATTCATAAGCGAATAGCGTTAATTAACATTTATTACTTGAATTCATTAATTTCCACTCGAAATTTTTCTTAATGGCTAGTGGCATTTCGAAGCCTATTGAAAGACTTTGAGATCGAACCGACCATTACCAGCACAAGATGATAATGCACCGTATGTAGAGTATGCTGATTGGTCATTAATATTTCCCACGGTTTTAAAGCTTCTTCATCAAGCAGATACATCCATGAGCCTTATTAGTTGTGTATTCCACCGAGAGGAACAAGCCTACCCGTAAATGGTGCAATAGGCCTTATTCATCCACGCGGACCTAGTGTGGATTGGCTTGGCTGACTTCACGCACAACGATGTTTTCATTCACCGTAAAACCATCAGCTAAACGTATATACTATTTTGAAAATTCAAAAATACATTGGTACTTGGCGAGATTTGAACCTACACCCTCGAGTTTGGAAGGCAACAGTCTCTTACTTAATACATAACACGCTGTTGCCCATGACTCGCACAGCACGCACTGCCAAAGAGTTTTTTCATAAGTTTTAATCAAAATATTCTCTTCCTCGGCTTTGTGACGACCTGCCTCGTTTATATTAACATAATCCCTTGAATATTTCTCAACTTATTGTTTGCCAATATCATTTCAGGGAAAATCGATAGGGTAGGATTTTTCCTGTATTCAGCAGGAAATTTCCTGGTGGCCCTTTTAATATTAATCGTATTTATTGAATTGGTGTAGTTATTCGGTTTGTGAATTTTGTTCGGGAGGTATTTTTGCCTTTTTATTGAGGTAAGCCTACTGACATAATAATATATGAAAAGGGTGAGCTTAACGTTACCTTTGAAAAGATAATGGTTTCTTTTATGATATATAAGTAGAAAGATGTATTCATACATGCGATGATATGGAGTAAACCGGTTCGTTTTATTAATAGTGACATGATATGGGAAACGGATATTCTTCGTGACTGACGTTTGAAACATTAATATCATCAAATGAACTAATATAGGATTCAATACGAATTCCAGTACTTTGCCTTGAAATTTTATAGTCCTTGAAATATTATTGCAAAAAAATATATATATATCATATATACTAACATTTTAAATTTGAAAGTAACTCTGTCCGTCTTTAAACTGGTAAACTCATTTTATTGAAATTTTGTATGGTGATAGATGGTGACCTGGAACAGGACATATGCTACTATTTGTCTAATTTTAACATCCCACTTCCCTAAAATGGAGGATGAAATGGAACATTCTGCAATTTTTGAGGAAGAATGCGATAATTTGGTATGTGGACTTTTTGTCTTTAACAAAATAATATGGCATAACTAATAACTTTACATAACGGCGTTTTAGATTTGAGATGACATTCTTGCATTAACAAAATAACTTAACAATACTGTCGTTAAAATACTAAAACCTTTAACTTTAACTTTGCAAAAACGAAGCACTGACTTGCCGCTAGCGGCATGGAACTCAGGAACTAAACAAGATAGAATTATTTGAGAAAGATGGAGATACATCATTTTTTTCTGATTCTTCTTCTTAGTCGTAAACACTCTTGACAGAGTGGTCGTGGTCATTAGGAAAGAAAGGTTGAGTGGCACGCTTGACAATGTTCCGCCACTCCGCTCTCACCGCCGCCTGTCTAGTGCACTGGTATAGTATGGTTTTTCTGATTACGGTGATATTAAAAAGTCATAATCGACGGATTGTCGGCTAACGGCATTATGTAACTAGCCGACGGTAGTAATAATGAAATATGTATATCAACTATTACATAAACACGCTGTAATCACAAACAAAATGGAGTGATATGGCCTATCAAAGCAAAAGATGCGAATAATGTGTCCTCAATAAAGTCTCGCAAACTAAACGCGCCATCACAGGCGGTATCCATTAAATCACTCGATGACGGTAAAAGTCACGTCTGTCGGCGCTACAAAGCGGAGTAGATGAAAGGGCGCCGCCCGCTTTGTGCCGACTCGAGTCCTACCGACTGTTGGTTGGAATGAGATTATTATTTTTTCCATAATAAATTGATGATTAGATGAGCTGTGGCTTGGTTTTATAGTTGCTATGCATAGATAAACAATGAACTATCAAGATGCAGAATTTCACCTGACAAGTACCTGCAGCAAAGTCTTGACATCATCACATCAGTAGGGCAGAATTTTCATTCATAATCACGTCGCTCGCTACAAAAATATGTCATAGTGACAACGTAGTATGCTCGAGCTTAAGATTTTGTACCCTTTTAATGACGCGTTAAAGTCAAAGTTTTAATGAATAATTTATGTGATAAATATTACAATGAGTCAACATAATATTACGTGTAAAGCAGCTCGGACATTTTTTGGTGATATTTCTTTGTAATAATGTATCCAGTTAGTTAATTGTTTATCGAAGTTGCTATGATATTATTCTCAGAGGAAATGTTTTTATCATGATTTATTTTGCAAATTCCAATCATACTCTACACTTGTTGCGTATGATTAGAAATAATAATTAATGTTTTGAATTCGGTGGTATAACCTAATCCTGGTTAAGCAGGAATAGGTTAATAAGGATTTTGTACATTATAATGTACAAAATATCTGTAGGAGTAGGAGAATATCCGTAGGAGAACTGGGGTGACATGAATAGCCTACCTAACTAGAAATGGCAGTGGGCAGGGTACATAGTGCGTAGAACCAATGGCCGATGGGGCTGAAATGTTCTCGAGTGGCGTCCACGTAACGGAAAACAAAGTATGACCCCCAACCAGATGGATGGATGGATGGACGGATGACCTGGTTAAGGCGCCGGGTATCAGATGCTGATGAACTTCTAAGGATCTTTTCGCATGGAAATCATTAAGGAAAGCCGTCATATAGCATGATGATGTTGACAGCCTGGAATGTGAGACCAATTTTTTAGTTTTGATTTTAATTTGTGTTTAATTGTACTGGACGATTAGGACGCTCACCTTATAGCAAGTGATATAGAGCGACATTAAAGGAGACCAACAACTGATGTACAGTAATTATCCTCCGTCAACGCCGCACTGCACCCGAGACCTGAGACAACAGATGTTAGATCTCTTATACCCGGTAATTTAACTACGAGTAGCTACAGTGCCCTCTTCCCGAAACACAAAAGTGCATAGCACTACTGTTTCACGGGACGATATCTGGCACTGCAGAGGTACCTACCTAGACGACTCAGTATCGAGTTTACCACATAGTAATTTTAATGGATACATTTTTAATAATGCAAAATCGCAAGGTTAATTTGTTAAATATTTTTCAAAACTCTCGTACAATCCACGTTGTTTTTGCGCCCATGCATTACAAAACCCTCAAAGAATTCCTTTTGAAATCCCCCTGCATACTTCAAAAGTCCAACAATCGTATAACCTCCAACGTCCTTAATGTATGGTTATTAACATAATTACATCCGGACAGGATCAGCCGGTTATCTGCGACTATTAGTTACAGGCAACGGCTTTAGAACTGACTAAATGGATAGCTAGGGGCTTGTGCTTTGTCTGAAGTAAAACCGGCTGATTCCAAACTATTTAGTGTCCAGCTTTACTTGTCCACTGTCTTTCTTCTTCTTTTAGTTGCTTTTTATGCAAAGGTTGGCTGGAAGAGATCGCTTGTACCCACTAAATGGAAAAGAAAGAAAGAACTAAAATACTATTTTATATTATTACGTGTGAAGCGTCGGTTGATCAATAGTGAGGTCTGTTGCCTTCCGACCGAGAGGGCGCAGGTTCTGATCCCGCCACGTACCAATGTGATTTACATTTTTCGAAATTATATATGTACGTTATCCGACGCTCTTACTGTGAATGAAAAGACCGTGAGGAAACCTGCGTAAGCTTGCGAAGAGATTCAAAGGTTGTGCGTGAAGTCGGCCAATCCACACTACGCCCACGTAGACGACTACGGCCTATACACCCTTTACGGGCAGGCTAGTGCCCATCGGTAAGGACGGTAAACATTTATACCTACAAGGTGGGATTGGAACCCTACAGATTCGAAAGCAACAGTCCACACCAATGAATTTACGTATTCTACTGCAATTACCTAGATTCTATCTGCACCCGTGTATTCTCGTGATTTCGTGACTTTACAATATTACACTTTTAAGGCATAATTGTAAATGCAACTAGGAGCCTAAACCAAGTACAGCGTTTCTTTGTTGATACAATCAAATACATTTCCATTTCTTTTCACGACATATAGTGAAAGAGCTTGCATAAAAGAAATATGAAGGCTCCCTTTTTAAAAGTAAAAATGTACTCATAAAAGCTGGTTCAGGTCGGAAAGAGTTAATTTTACGTCTCAATTAATTAGCTGAGCTCTTCTCGTATTCATGACGCGACTTAATAACTGAGTTGATTCAAATTGCAAAACTGCTAATTCAACAGGCGACTGAGTTGCGGGCGTCCGTTTCAACGGCAGGCCTACTATTGAAATAACTTTATGCTGTAGAATAAAAAAAACTAAAAACAAAGAAATAATGTTTTTTTAACTCCCGAACATTCTTCATAACATCTAAATGTGTATGAAGAATGTTCCCTAGCTAATGATGATGATAATGTTGCTTGCGTTGCAATAGTACACCTACTAACATGCAAACTGTTCCAGGTATTTTTATTTTTTATAAAACATGTATTTTTTATACAATCAGTCCAATATGTATGCTAAAATAACTCAATACTCACTTCCTTATTGCTCTATAAACTAATGTGATATGATTTCCATATGGTTCATTTTTATTACTATTATATTATCTCTTAATCTTATCTCTTAGGTGTACACATCACAACTCATTATTTTGTCTCACAAAGCCTCTTCGTGTTGGACCCATGTCCCCACGCAAGCTTCAAAGGACCGATCTATGAACCGCGAACTCCTAACAGAGACTACAAATAATAATTAGTAATAATAAGTAATAATTAGAGCGTCGTGGCTCAATGGTGTTGACTGTCGCCTTCCCTGCCGTCTCGTGTCCCTCGGTGTGGACGTGTAAAGCTGACTATGATGATCTCTTATTCCACACAAGCGCCGGTTCGCTGACTTACTTATGAAATCTTAAAAACTACGATGCCTGACTTGAAGAAAATAAGTATGACAGTTTTCCCAAATACAAGGCATGCCGCGCAAACGCACACCATCACAAAGAACTAGATGGAGGTAAAACAAACTAGTTAAATACACAACGAAATGCGAACACTGCGCTCAGTTGCTGTCGGGTAGTTTTTGCTGTGTTCGCCAACAAAGAGCTGTTTCGGCGGCCAGCTCATTTCCGAACCAGCGTTTGTGATGCTCGAAAATAAACAATGTATCTTCTGTGGACATTCCAGTTTGAATACGCCGATATATGGCTTCACCAGTATGTGGGTTGTTCAAAACTGTTCTGTGTCTATAGAACGCATTATAGCCGATGGCAAATATGAAAATTTGGAAGAGCTACTTCGAAATTACAGTGCTGACTCAGCCATAGTACAACGGCCTTACAGAAATACGACCAGGGAGTTACTACCATGTCTTAAATTTATTTATTTATTTAGGACAGCCAACAAAACAAACACCATACAATTATAAACTTATATCTATAAATACATGATTGTAGTGTTGCCTTGTTGATCTGGCGCAAAATGGGGGACCTATGTCCAGCAGTGGACTGCGATAGGTTGAAGAGAGAGAGAGAGAGAGTGTTGCCTTAGTTAAAGGCTGCCACGGCATGCACAACTGAATAATGAGTCGACAGACAGAACGCCTAAAATCGTTTAAACATTATCTATTATATTACGTCAGCACTTTCGTTCCAAAAAAGTTTTAGAAGTTAGAAAGTGATATTTATCGTATATATCGCTATTCCTTTCTAATATCATTTAAGAAGAGATCAACGTTGAGTCTCGTTCAAGAATATAGGCCTTAAGTGGTAACCATTGTATTTAAATCTGGCATCACAACAAAAAATATACTCTTCTTAGAAATATAAGCAAGACTCCGAGTAGCAACGGTGAGCATCAAAACCTTCAAAACAGCGTGTAATCGCGCTCGTAAGCCGTGGGTTGGATTGCTTCCACGCGGGCAGATCACAATGGCGGCCATCACGTCATATTGTACGCACCTTCCATTAAATTTGCGCCGACAATACGCTCCGACCCGCGGCCCGATTGACCAGGGTCCGGGCTTGAGGCATGAAATGGAAGCGATTCACAAGATTTTAGATTTTCTGTTATTATCATGCTACTTATACCGTTCTGTGGACGCCATCGTCCGAGATGAGAGCCGTCAGTGCTTGCTACTTGACTGGAAAAGTTGTGAAGACCATCCGCGTTTAACAGCACCCATACATACCTAAAACGGATTGGAGATGGCAATAAATAGTTAAGTTTATTGTGAGAAGTCTGCTACCCATTATTTTCTGAAGGTTTGGTCTTCGACATGCCTCCAGCACCGACGGGAAGACTAAGTAACTAAGACATGGTAACCATTGTATTCCATTGTGCTGCCCATGTCACTAAAACTTGTAAATCCTGTGAGCTATATCAGTAACTTTAGGTGACCTACACCTCTTCAGCAAACATCTTACCGACCACCAACCCACAATCAAATGGACGGATTACTTGGTTAAGATGGTGGGTAGCAGATGAATGGCAACTGTCAGGTATAGGGGATTGTGGAAAGTCATTAAAGGAGGGCTGCGTTCAGCAGTAAATCAGAAAGGTTTTCTCAGCAATACGCGATCTCAATTATGTAAACTACGGAGACTACAGTATACAAGGCTTTTCTCAGCCATACACGATCTCACTCATGAAATTAAAAAATATCTTTATACATCTCCATTGAGAAAGTCATACTTTAGCAGGAATGAGCAGGCTTGACGGAATATCATAGCATGACTTACTTCAATACTTGGAGTTGTAATTTCCCCATTGAATGAGGTTATCTTAGCCCCAAACCCCAATCTTATTTACTTTTCTAAAGGTCTGCTTAAAATGCACTCATTCGACCCACTTGGCGTTATGGTCGAGATGTCGGCTATTACACCAACGGTTCCAGGTTATATGTGTGCGTGAACATGTCTTGTTGTATTGGCCTGGGTGTGTTCTATGTATAATATGATTATATTTACAAAAGCATATAAGTATGTTTATCCTTTGTTTAGTATCCATATTACAGGCTAAATTCTTAGGTTGGGACTAAATGGCGTTGTGTGAATGTCACTGGATATTTATTTATTCCTCCTTCGTAGTGTCTATAGGTATCGGTATCACTTACCATTATCTTAACAGTCTGTTTGTTCGCATCGTTGCATGGATGGCGTAGAATTTATCGAACTCATTTCATCAAAAATGTATTTCTTTTGAAAACATCTTGAGGAAGCCCTGCGCACGCCTGTGAAGAGGTTCATATGTTGTGTGTGAAGTCGACCAATCCGCACTGGGCCCGCGTGGACGACTGCGGCCTATAAACCTTTTACGGTTGCCCCTCTGTGAGGACGTTTAATGAGCTAATCTAAAAGTTTGATGTGTATTACTTTTAAGTTTTTTGATTTTAAACCATTTGATTAATATAAGATTAGTGGTCGAACAAAACATGCTAAGTATACAAAGGGCTTTTATAAAACATGCTAAGTATTCAAAGGGCTTTTGACATGTCTCTAAAAGCTCAATGCTTGAACCGAATCCTACCTGATTAGCATCAAACGCGGCCCTTTGGCCTACCTTTGTCGTTCAATCATACAGAGCTTTTGTGCTTTTCGCCGGATAACCGTATGTTTGCTTTGTTAGTTGCTCTTATTTTTTGCTCGGTCAAACACAGGTTCTGTTCTTTATATCTCCATATAAAGGTTGGAGGCTGCCTATTGTTTCGGTGTTTTCATATTTTGGGTAGGATTCTTAAAATGGTGAAACCCGGAAAAAGTGTGACTACATGACTACTAAAAAGGTTTACTGCTCTTTTAAAACGAGGATGGGTTTAGTTTTTTAGATTAACATGATTTAAACGTTGCCGGTAACCGTTGATTCCGGCTAAAATATTTGGATGATAGTTCAAAAACCCACCAATCTGTTATACACTTGCGTGATGAGTTACGGTCCAATTTGGCCAAAGTTCATATATGAGAGAATCATAATAAAAACGTCCCACTGCAGAGTAGTAGGACTAATAATGTTGTTGATGACGACATAAAAGTTACAACTTTTCATTCTAAAGTAACTTAAAGTTAATCTAAAAGTTAGATCAAAACGACAAATCTTTACTGCCAGTGGAAGTCATTGAGGACTTTACGTCTTAATTTACTGAATATAACTATATCAATCAAATGTATCTATAGCTATTATAAAAAATGTAGAACCACAGAAATGCTTATGTAAACACAAAAGTAAAACTGATTAACAAAAAATTTAACTACTAAATCTTAATATTTTTTCATTAATAATTAGCCAAAATTTATGAATGGAACATATTTGCAACTCGAATATAGACATTGCAAGAACGATATTAAGTAGCTTTTTTATGTCAATAAATAAACCAGCCTACAACGTCCCACTGTGGATCACACGCTTTTCAATGTTATCAGACTTGTCTTTGAGGATATGGAGACAATCTACCACGCGATTTGTGTTTGGCCCAATGTAAATGTGAAATTTAAAGTTTTCACAGTATAACTGAATAATTTGAAATATTCGTTCAAGATTTTTTCCAGACAGCATTTAAGAGCTGATCACATTGGAAATTCGAATGAGTGTTTCACTTCTTAAATGAAAAGTAAACGAAAAGGAAACTTGTTACAAGCCGTTTTAAAGTTAAGTAGTTTGCCCGCGCTTTTTCGTTTATTTTGGCACGCCCGCCGTCCATCAATCTATGTTTTGTAAATAAGTTTAAAACATTCGCTAGTAAAAATTTACGACTGTACTGCAAAATTCATTAGTAAATCTACAGTTAGGGAGTTGGAATGACCGAACTAGTTAATGTAATTTCGTTGAGGACTGCAAAAAATAGTAATAGCAATTAATTCCATTTACCAGCCTCTGACGTACTTTTGCTGGGCATCATCATCATCAGCTCATATATCGTCCCCACCAAGTAACACGAGTCTACCAGCCAAGGGTGATTAGGCCTTAGTCATCCACGTGGGCCCAGTGCGGATTGTCCGACTTCACGCACAACCTTTGAATCTCTTCGTAGGCGTGCGCAGGTATCTGTATGATGTTTCCTTCACCGTAAGACCGTCCGATAAACATACATAAAATTTAAAATTCTATAAGATATGGTAAGTAGCGGGATTTGAACCTGCACCCTCCATTTCGGAAGGTACTTCTCACTAATGAGCTACCAACCGAAAAATATAAAACTCAAAGTTGTATAAAAAAGCGTTTGAATAAAGATATCTTGAATGTGCAGACCACCATCTTCTGGCAATTTCTCTGCCATTTCTGACATTTAATTATAAAAAGCGTAAGTAACACCACTCTATGTCATATAAATGTAAAAGTAAATAAATTTCAAAACAAATCCTAAGGTTTTTTGACATTTTTCAAACACTCAATTTCTAAACCAGGAATAGTAGAAATCCTAAGTTAAATTGCCAGTTAAGGTTACACAAAACGCTCATTGTTCACACTTGGGGGAAGGATAAAAGTTAACCGAGAGCCAGTATTTCCCGATACGAAGTCGTTCTGTGGAACAATTGGAGTTTTATCGACAGCAGGAATTGGGACTTTTCAAGTATCAATACAGAATGGGCAAACAAACTTAGTACTTGCTCTTAGGAATTTGAAAGTATTTTAAAAAATGGGACGTTAATATGGGAAGGCCATGCTTTGAGAGTCGGTGGGTCATTGGTGTGGACTGTTGCCTTCAAATATAGAGGGTTCGGGTTCAAATCCCGCTACATGACATTGTATTTTCGAATTTTTATAAGTTTATTTGATGATGTTACGGTGAAGGAAAACATCGTGAGGAAACCTGCGCATGCCTACGAAGAAAGTCAAAGGGTGTGCGTGAAGACGATCAATTCGCACTGGACCCACGTGGACGACTAAGGACATTTAAATGTACTAGGTACGTATATCAACGTATATATTATATGTTTTGTATGGTATAACTATATTTATCCAAAAGTATCCATATAACAGGCTAATGCTTAGTTTGAGGTCTAGCCTCGCTGCGTGAATGTGAGTAAATATATATTTATTGATAGGCCATTAAAACTTGAGTGGATTCTGATTTTTTGTGAGATTTGACTTTTGTAAAGAGTAAAGATAATGAAGTTAGAAAGAAAGAAAAAAATATTTGGCACACATGTGCATATAACATACAAAAAACATATAAATCACCAAAAATAAGTACCAACTATTATTAAAAAATATACTAAAATCAAACCCTTATATTCATCAAATAATGTTTGTTAATTGAAGTAAAATTGTGTTTGATTAAATAAATACATTTAGTACTATTGAAATACTTTGAAACCCAATAAATATTTCTTAACTCTGCGAAAAGCGCAAATTAGATTTTAATTTGATTATTCCAGACGCTTTTTGACTTTTGTTGGTACATATCAATCAGATTTATTTAGTCATTGAGATTTATTTGCACAAAATTAGCTTTTCTTCGAGTTTGAACACTTTCCAAGGAACCTTTTATCATCAAGGTTTTTATAAATTACTCTCTAGAAAGTCAACACTTACTACACTTTGATCTTAGCCAAAAGGCCGAGAACAAAAAGGCTTTTAAAGCGTTGTAGAATCGTTAAACTTATATTGAAACTAATAAGAGCATTACGTTTAAAAAATCTATTTAGTGTTAAATTAACAAGTATATGAGCTCCGTGGTCCAGTCATGACTCTGGAGTTGTGGCCGGTCCAGTGCGCGTTTCAAATTCAAAACGTTGCGCCATATTTTAAAACGTGTCATTATGGAAATCAAGACACTTACAATGGCGGCGTGGAAAAACCAGCAAAACAACAATGGCCGCAGAATTCAAAGCTCGGAACCCCAAAAAGAGAAGTGCTGGTAAAAAATTACGCAGTCGCATCGCGTCCGACGAAACCCCGTGAATTTATTTCTGCTCATCCTCGCATTAAAAATCGTGCGGAGCATCCCTTGCTAGTGCTGGAAACCACTGTTCATTTTCGAAGAATCACTTATTAATTGGATATCGGTGGCACATCGGTGTGGACTGTTCCACTGACTGTGGGATTTGGATTTGTACCCTTCCGATCTGACGGGTGCTGATTCAAATCCTGCCACGTACCAATGTATTTTCGAATTTTTAAGTTATATGTCCGTTTATCCGACACTCTTACGGTGAAGGAACATTTGATGAGCTGATGACGACAGATCAAAATCGTCTTCATTAGCAGCGATGTTGATCAGAATGTTAAAGTGGTGGTGGGCCACGTATGTGGCATGGCAAGCGTGGACTGTAACTTAGCTTGGATGTTATCTAGATGTCTGAATTCGACTTGATGGGCTAATGACCTGCGAAGGGTTGCTGTTAGTGAAAGAGAAATTTAAGATATATAGCACAGAAAAATCGGCAACGCAATTATACAAAAACAGTAAGCTTCTTTCTCTTCAACCTATCACAGTCCACAGCTAAACATGGGTCTCCCCCATTTCGCGCCTGATATCCCTGTCCTCCGTTTTTCTCATCTAGCCTCCACCAGCGACCTTTCATGAGTCGTCGGTCCATCGGGCCGGAGGGCATTCTACGCCACGCTTGCCAAGAGCGTTCTCCACTCCAGAACTCGCCTACTCCAACGGCTATCGATTCGGTGACGTAGGTGACCAGCCCACTGCCACTTCAACTTGCCGATCCGGCGGTCTATGTCGGTAACTTTATTTCTTTTACGGGTAAAATCATCTCTGATCGTTTACCTAAGAGAACCCCGAGCATAGCTCGCTGCAATGCGCATAGAGTGACTTCAAACTAGTGTAACTCTTATAGTAACTAAACTAGTGTAACTAGTAACTTATGAAGCTACGTCGTATATTTCTTACCTTATAGGTCATATATATCTAAATTTATTCTGTAAATGATAAATGTATTTTCACACATAACTTCTTCAAAACACTAAAAAGCTGAACTTGTATAAAACTAGAAATATCTCACATTATCGTTCGAAGTGTTTCACACTGTTATGTGTTTTGGCATCGCTCCAACATTGTTCTGTCACTCTACTGTTTACCAGACGAAGTGATGACCTCACTTCGGAATTCAACTAGTTCAGCTATATGTACAAAAAATAAACAAAACAATTCAAAAATGATAATAACTACCAATATTTATTTCTTTTTACATCACTACTCTGCCCGTTTATTATGCTTCAGATGGTTTATTGAAAATATTGTATCGGCTACTGAATATTTGAAGTGGATCATGATTTTATTCCAGATTCGCTGGGTCTGCATGATCGACTTAATATACGTAATTTAAAGGAGCAAATTTAAATGTAGGTACAAAATAATAAATATTAAGTAACTTACCTCACTTTTACTTTAATAAAATAACTCGTGACATTTCACTGTCTTGACTAATGAAAATGAAAAGTGTTTATGCAGTTTAGGTCCTTACAGAACACTTATGAATGTCAAATGAAGCTTCCACTGGTTCGGACGGTAGTTTTCCACTGAATCATCATTGAATGATATCGAAGAGTTTTGCCACGTATGGCAAGCAGGTTGGATGTATCTATAAAAAGTTAGGCATCTACACCTTCGGGAGACAGGGCAGAAGACTGTGGCATCAGCTCCAGCCGCCCTATAGCGAGGCTGCGGATAGCGGACTGAGGAACGTCTGCTATCACACACCACACTATCCATGCGAAAGTGGGGACGGTCCATGGGTTTCTGGACTTCTTCTTCAATTGAAGTAATTCTCTCCAACTGAGGTAAACGAAGCGTAGGCTGACCCCCAAACAGATGGACGGATGACCTGATTAAGGTTACGAGTAGCAGATAGATATCAACTGCTAGGGATCGGCCCGCGTGGAAATCATAAGGGGAGGCCATCGTTCAGCAGTGACGTATTAGGGTATAATGATGATGATGAAGGTAAGGTGCATCCGTGCTAAATGCATGGATATCGTCACTGACTGGACGGAGGATGACCGACATGGCCCGTTGGATTTGGCCAACTTAGGTTTCTATGTTATTATTAATATTCGCGTAACCGGCATATGCCGGGCAGCTTTCCTCCCCAAACATATGTTAGGCTACCAAGCCCCCCCCCCCGTAACGTAGGGCGTTGTCGAGGTTCGAGTCTCGTTCGGGACGCCCTTAGGCTCGTTGTGTAAATGTTTAAGGCTGAGAGTCATCTGCGCACGCCAATTGCCCGGTGAAGCTGTTAAGTCATTTAGGGCCAACAGCAGTAGTCAGTTCCAAAAAAAATTGTTTCAGACACCACTTAGTGGCGTTTTTACAATAACTAAAATGAAATAATAATAGTTAATAAGTTTTTTTTTCTTGATGTACTAACAAATACGAATCTGAAATAAATTACTAATAGTATTATGTCTTATTTATTTATAAAAAAAATGTACAGTCCTTGCAGTTCGCGCACCTACGGGGCATTGAAGATGATCTTTGGTATTACTCTTTCTTTTAACTATGAAACTGCAGGGACTGTATTTTTTAATGGCTAATTAATCCGAATTGTGGCAGTTTTAATGAAAGTGACAGCATCCTAAATGCTCACCTGACGGTGAATGATACGCCTGACCATGACAAAGCGGCATAAAGTAGAACAACTGATAAACTGTTATTATTCTCCATCAATGCAGCAATGCGCCCGACACCCGAGACAACAGCTATATGGTCTTTTACCTGGTAATTTTACTGGTTATAGCTCTCATCCCCGAAACACAAAAATGCATAGCACTCTATTTCACGGGAAAAAAATATTTGTCACAGCGTTGGTACATACCTACATGACTCAGTATCGAGTCTACCACCACGTGAACTTAAAGCTCAGACTACTACAGCATAGCGACAGATTCTCCAAACAGAACAAGGTTCAGAATGAAAAAGCTTTCTTTATTTTTACGGATATAAATTTCCAAATTATCCTAACCAGCGAACAGTAATTACATTTTGATCACATAATAACGATTTCAGCCTCAAATTCGGCCAGTTCCGAGAGATTATTTTAATTATGGCTCTCATTTTATCGTATAATTTAACCTAACACATGTGCAAATACAAAAGGATTTCGAATAATCGGTATAATATGATTTTAATCGGCAGGTGTAGTAGGAAACGACTGTGTTGTTTATGTCATATTACGAGTATATATAGTAGAGCGTGGGTCTTAAAATGAACATGGACAAGACGAAGTCTAATATCTATGTTGTGCCCATACCAATATCAGTTGGAAGTTCTGAACTCGAAGTTGTAGACGAATATGTGTACCTGGGACAAGTAGTTCAAATGGGTAGGTCCAACTTCGAGCAGGAGGTTTCGCGTCGAATCCAATTAGGATGGGCAGCGTTCGGGAAGTTAAGGGAGATCTTTTCGTCCAAAATACCTCAGTGTCTGAAGACGAAAGTCTTTGACCAGTGTGTGTTGCCGGTTATTACATACGGAAGTGAAACGTGGTCGCTTACTAAGGGCCTCTTAAATAGTAGTAGAACTGTTAACTCGAAGAAGCTTTAAATGATCCATTTAGTGTAACGGTTGTGACATAGGATCATACACAAGAGTTCCGGATTCGATCCCCGGGCAGTACAAACATTTGTGTGTATGAACATATATCTGTTTGTATTGGTCTTGTTGTTTTCTTTGTATAATATGTGTTTACAAAAAAATATATATATTAGAAAGAAAGAAAGAAAGAAATATTTATTCTGTGACAGTACACAATATTACCTTAAACATAAAAACTTAAATCTAAAGACACAGAACTGGTATACCACTCAGCAAAAGCCATGGTGATGAAGACACCATGACACTGGTCTTCCGTGGCTACCTTCAAAGACTGAGACTACTACATACACGCACTTTACATAATACATATATTATGAGTTTACCAAAGAGTATATCGACAAATAGGGTATATATCTCACTCAAAACTCAATCAGCACATGTAAATATAATAATGAACACAACATACACATAAGAATAATAATATGAAAACACACTACATACATTTATTGTAGATACATATACTTATACTAAAATTAGTATAAGTATATGTATCTACAATTAATTATTAGTATGTTTATCCGTTGTTTAGAACCCATATTACAGGCTATATCCTTAGTTTGGGATAAGATGGCGCTGTGTGTATGATAGCAGATATTTATTTTTTAACATTTAGCATCTAAAGAATAAGTTACTGCATTATATGAAAATGTATAAACGCAACTGGCAAGTCATTTGATCTAAGTTCACGTTAGTATACTCGTATCTCATATAGAGGCGGGCTCTCCGCACCTCCAATATAGCAAACGTTGCAGTCAGTCTACATAATTTCCAGGACTTAATATGAGGAACACAGGAAATTGCATGTGTTTAAAGTGGAACGGGAAATAGAACGAGCGCGTTCCGAGCCGTATTTAGTCACTGCACGGGACTTTTATATGTAGACGACAAGGAATTCATGACGACTTTACATTATGTGATAATAAGAAGTTAACAATCATTTACTTTTAGTTTACTATAAAAAACTGTCTAGCTAAGTGCTACCTATAAAAAACTGTCTAGCTAAGTGGTACCATTTTGGTAGCATTAAATTTCTTTATACGATTTTAAGGACTACTGTACACTGTACGTTGAACATTTAATTTGCACCAAATAAATATGTTTTCTTTCTTCTGTCTTTCTTCTAATGCAGCCTGTGACAGCCGACTGTTGAACTTTAAATATAAGTCTTTAGGAACTATCTAAATTTATTTAGCTGTAAATTAGAAATAAATTATTTATATACCAATATAAATGTAGACTTTTAATTTTGTAAGCTTGTGATTTTTTGTCTAATTTTAGCGAAAGAATTTGCTGTATAGTTACTCTCGCTTTGATGTATCAAATATTGTAGGTTAACGGGAATAAGCAACCTAATACCTATCATCTTGGTGACTGGCAGTCAGTGTTGACGGCAAATCAACAGCTCCTATTATTAATTTGCTTGCATCTGTCATAGCTAGAAGTATAAGTTACCACCAAGTGAGCGATCTTACCGAACCGTTACCTTTGACATTTCAAATATCATTTATTCAGTTTAGATCTGAGGAAGGCACTTATGAATGTCAAATGAAGCCATCACCGGTTCGGAACAACATAAAAATGGTATCTAATGTTTTAATGAGTATTCTCAATTAAGCTTTATGATTTTTCCAATGGATTCTCAAGTAAATAACTACATCTATTTACAAAGTACCTACCTTTTGGTAAATGTAGGGCACATTACAGCGTACTGTGAAAATACTAGCTCGGAGTATTGACGCCAAGCGGGCGAATGCCGTCTGACATTATCTCTTGTAAAGGTATTCCATATAAGGCACCTAATATATGCTTGGCGCGATTCTATATATTATTCATGGTACCGAAACGCACGTTTGGCTTCCCCTGAATTTCTCGACTGCGATTTCCTTTTTATTGCCTAAGGAAAATGTGTTTATATCCTTCTGTCTTCCGAAATCTCCTTTACGGTGTGTTTATTTCATATTGGAGTTAGGTACCGCTTTACTGGCTTTTTAATATGTTCTCACTAAATGATTTGGTATTTCTACGATTCTATTATGATTTGCTAACGGCAGTTCGTTAGATGATAATCGTCACATTTTTTATATATCATCAGTTATTAATAAGTCATAGCTTGGATTGAGTTACCTACTAACAAGCTATGGAAATTATTGAAAAATAAATAAAATGTTTTATATTTTTATTTTATTTCAATTGTAAACTAAAATAATGAAGTAGAAAATAATATCAATTCTTACAATTAAAACATCACATTAGCTCATTATACGTCCGCACTGAGGGGCACGATTATAAATATTCAACTGTTAGGTTCACAATCAAACACCGCAAACATTCCGATCTGTCGCTATATCAAAAACGATCATAACATTTGAACAATATGGCGCCTAAATTACATTTAAAACGCATTAGGGCTCGCTTAGACGCGTTGTAGTGGCTTTATTACATGCCATCTGGACCGGACGCCTGCGGGACAGATTTATGTTTTCTATACAGTTTGCTGAGTTGCGTTTTAAGGTTACAACACGATATTTGTGTTGACTATTTGACAATGGTTGAGATGTCGGCAACTCCACAAAAGGTTTCTGGTTTGAACACCGGGCAGTACAAACATTTGTGTGCATGAACATATCTGTTTGTATTGGTCTGGGTTTTTTTTATGAATAATATGTATGTATTTACAATAAAAAGTATGTAAGTATGTTTATCCGTTGTTAAGTAATCATACTACAAGCTTCCGGCATAACTTGGGGCTAGATGGCGCTGTGTGTATGTCAGTGAATATTAATTATTTTTTAATGTACAGAATTAACAATACAAAAGAGTGCAAAGCAAAGAGTTGATTTCATAACTCACGCACTTATATGTCATAATCGGCCTAAACGGCAAAAGGCAGGGCGCAGGCCTTCCTCAACATCCGTAAACAACCAAGGGCCCCAATGTGGATCGGTGGGTGTTGCGAACACTACTATCCTTAAATAGAAGCCGGAACCGACGGATTAAAATCCCTTCGAAGCTTGAAATCTTTCTATTCGGACAATCAGGTGATTGAGCCCGCAATGTTCTAACGAAACTGGGAAAAAATTGCACATACTTTTCACTATGTGGTCTCCCCATGACCTCCGGATCTATAATCCAGCGCCCAGCGCAGTGGATCAGAGGCAGTCGACTCATCATCATCATTACATCCTAAAATATCCACTGCTGAACGAAGGCGTCCCCTAGTTTCCATGCGGATCCCTAGTAGTTAGTCCATCTGCTACCAACCATCTTGACCAGGTCATCGTGAACGACTACCATACTGATATTATAGCTAGCACCAGCTTAATGTGTTTTCGAGAAAATAGTTTTCGGCCACCCTTTTGAAGACTATTGTTGCAGTTTTTTGACTTGCATAATTTTATCGAACGCGCAAGCCAGGAAGCCCTTACTGTTTTTATATGTACATATTTATATATATATATATATATATATATATATATATATATATATATATATATATATATATAAATGCATTATTCTTAGATAAACAATACACTAACTAGACGCAAAATCACGAAGAAACGTCAACCAAAATATGTCTGAGCCGCACAACACATACGTGGGTATACATTGTTATAAGTATAAAATAAATTATTCTTTTAAATTTTGACATTAACCCGTCATTGAAAGGGTACAAAACCAAAAGCACGAGCACACTATTTTTCTACACTGTTGAGTTTTCTTGAGTGCTTCTTTCTCAACAGGCCAAACCACTAAAGCCTTTTTTTTTCAAAGCATCAAAACTCATATTTTTAGTTTAGTATTTTAATCGTTTTTTATTATATTTTTGTATATTTTTTGACGTTCATAAGTGCTTTTTGTAAGCCTAATTTGAAATAAATGTTTTTGACTTTGACTTTCATTGTGACATGTATTAACGCGTGACGTGATAAAATTTCTGCTCAACTGATGTGAGAAGCAGAATTTTGGCCAGGTCACTTTTTTACTGAGACCTAGTTAGTTGGTTGTTTATTTCAGGTATTATTGCTATTATTTATTATCTATAGGTACTAAGATTATAAAAAACACGATCACATAAATAAAATAAGGCACTTAGAATAAATTTTCAATATAACCAACAGCGACTTATAGCCGCGACAGATTATTTATTCATAAAAATGCTAAGTCTGCACTTAATGTTGTCTGAGAAGCTTTTAAGGACAAGACAGACTTTCATGATAATGATATGAATTGAAAATATTCATGCTTAACCAAAAAGTCGAGCAGACAATATTTATAATTTACTTTATGGTGACGGTACATAGACTTATAGGTAAATCTGTTTTTTTTAATAAGTAAGTCTTGGCTACTTTTTTAGGAAAAGAGGTGGTGCTGGACTTGGTTTTAAGTCTAGGTAGGTTTCACCGCAGTGCAATTAGCCCATATTTTTGTTTACAAAAAAATACCGACTTCAAACTAAGAAAGCTAAAAATAAATTCGTTAATATTCCAATCATAGTTTTGATGTCGGTTTTTAAAAGTTGATTTCTCTGGTCTTCATTCAAAACCCTAATTTCCTTGTCTTGGAACCACTGCTGGAGTATCCTATCATCATCATCAGCTCATTAAACGTCCTCACCGAGGGCACGAGCCTACCCGTATAGGCCTTCGTCGTCCACGCGGGCCCAGTGCGGGTTGTACGACTTCACGCACAACAGGAGCACGCAGGTTTCCTCACGATGTTTTCATTCACCGTAAAAGCGTCGAATAACGTGCATATAATTTCGAAAATTCGAAATCACATTGGGACGAGGCGGGATTCGAACCTCAGCCCTCTCGGTAGGAGGGCAACAGTCCACACGTTATTATAAATAATAATAAATAAATATCCACTGACATTCACACAGCGCCATCTAGCCTCAAGTTAAGCGTGAAGCTTGTATTATGGGTACTAAACAACGAATAAACTTAATTATATACATCTTTTTTGTAAATACATACATATTATACATAGAAAACACCCAGACCATTACAAACCGACATGTCCGTGCACACAAATGTTTGTACTGTCCGGGGATTGAACCCGGAACCCTTCGTGTTGCAGTCGACCTCACAACTTCAACACCAAATGGGTCGTCATAACATTAACAACACCAATTTTAGTCATGTAATACCAAAATGCAGTGATAAATCGTCGATTGCCACCGATTCCTGGCTAATGGTGATGTTAATTGACCAAGGTTTTCCCCATAAATCACATTACTTGTGGCGACGCGCCGCAGCTGCTTGCTATTGCGCATCTGCACAAAATGACCTCGTGCAAGGATATATTACATTCTTACTGAGCGCATTTTAAACAGTGTTTTCGCTTTTTTTTATGAACTGACTACCGCTGTTGGCCGCAGATGGCCTTTACAGCTTCACCGGGCAATTGGCGAGCGCAAATGGCTCTCAGCCTTAAATATTTACACAACGAGCCTAAGGTCGTCCCCGAACGGGACTCGAACCTCGGCTTAGGGCGTTGCGGGGGGGCTTGGTAGCCTAACATGTGTTTGGGGAGAAAAGCGGCCCGGCACATGCCGGTTACGCGAATAGGGACTGTGCGAACGTACAGGGACACACGACGATGGCCCCCGCCGGCGGGGACAGAATCTCGGTTATCGATTTGTGCAGTGTTTTAATGTTTTAGCTATTTAGTGATAGGTTCGTCTGGATCGTCTAGCACGTCCCGTGGACGCCGACGTTTACGCGCGCGACGTGAAATATGATTTTTAGCTGCTGTTGATTATTAGATAAATAATACACGAACTTGATGCACTATCTCACTCTAAAAGTTTCCGCGGAAATGTCTGTCCGTCGCGTCATTTGGAAAGAATTTTTATTCATAATCACGCTCGCTACATATCATAAAGACAGTAGTGTGCTCGTACTTTTGATTTTGTACCCTCTAGTGACGCGTTAAGGTCAACATTTCGAAAGAAAGAAAGAAATATTTATTCTGTGACAGTATACAATGCCTAGTTAGTAGTAGTTAAACATAAAAACTAATTAATTTTTATGAATAATTTTATGTCATACATATGATAATAAGTCAATGTATGTGTCAAGTGCTGTCAAGCAGCTCGGACCTGTTTTTGGTCGATATTTCTTAGTGATTGTGCAACTCGTTTTTTTAGTGTTCATCTAAGTTCCCACTGTATAAATTTTGTTTTGGTTATATTTGTACTAACTTAGGATAAGTTAATATTAATAATAATAATATAATTTAATTTATTAAGTAACCAAGACTCATAAGTGTCAGTAAATTTTTACTTAAACTATGCTATATCATTATTATATTTAAACAAAACAAAATTTAAACTATTAAAAGAAAATACGTGAATCATCCATGTACCAACCATTGGCCTTGGCACAGCAATGATTTACATACGCACAGTCTAATCTACTGGCAATATTGTTACTAACAAAAACAAAGTCTTGTTACTTGAAATAAATAAATATATAAATAAATAAACTGTATTTTATTAAGACTGTTGGACAATACGGTTGGATGCAGATGTAGTTTTTGCTTTCAAGCCAAAAATGGTGAACGGGGATGATGATCCTTTGTGATTAGCCCTTTACGTATGTTTGGAAACTAAGATTTGATTCGTAGTTCTATCGTATCTAATTCTAGTTTTCTAACCAATAAGATATATGAAGTTGGTTTGTTACTTTTTTATATATTCGAGCTTTGAAAGTACTTTGCTATGAGTGGTTGCCCTACACCTTTCAAAACCACACCGATAAATATCTTGTTTAATGTTTATAAAATTTAATAAAAACACAATGGATCAAGAATTCCAATACAACTAAAAATCCTAAAATTCGGTTTTCTGTAAACAGTATATTTATATAAAACGAACAATAAGGAACCCTTATATAATGTTCATCATTTTCGAACTTGTGCAATAACACCAAAGTCCCCAACAAGTGAGGCCTCGGCCTTAAAATGTTTCATCGATAACAAAGTAAGAACAGAAGCGACGAAGGCTGTTTATTAAAGCATCTTTCTTGATAAAAACTAGCAACTCTGCTTATTGAAATATTTTTCATTGTTCAAAACGCTTTTGTCCAAATGTCCCCGGGATGCGCCGTTTGATTTTTCTTTTCGTCGGTGCAGCGAAAGTATCATACTTAGTATTAGTCATTTGATAAGAAAAAATTTTTGTTAGGTAAATATGCAATCAGACATCTGATTGCATATTTTTTATTTACATTTGCAACTTTATTTTCAAGTAGGCAAAATACTATTCAGGTAATCATATATTTTAGATGTTTTGCACACAGTGCATTTCGTTGCATCGTCGACTAAATCTAGATTTTACCTTTTCATTGTAACTAACGTAAACAAATAAATTATTTTATAACTTAAACATTCGTCACAAAGAATATTGTGAATATTTATGGAAGATTGAAATTAATTACGTCCATTATTTGACTTAAATTTTAATTTCAATTCTATACTAGGCATAAATAATGTGCCTAAAATTAAAAAATAAATTACTATTACTGTCATCATTACAAAATCAACCCAACTCGGGACTTTTAATTTATCAATAAGTGGTTAATTGGTGTTAGCTGTTACCATCCGTTATGGGATTCAAACCCCGCCACGTACCCTATGTGTTTTAAAATTTTCGAAATTGTATGTACGTTTTTCTGACACTCTTACGGTTATGCGTGAAGTCGGCCAATCCGCACTGGACCCGCATGGACGATTAAGGCCCCGTTACGGGCAGACCCGTTCCCGGTGTGGACAAAATGAGCTGATGATGAAGTACGCAAATAACTTAAACGACACCTAAAATTGAATTGCTTTCAACACAGTACATTCAATTGTTGCTGAACTTAACTTTGCGATATTTCCGCAGTAAATTCAGAAGTTAACTGCACGAATTGCAGTTATTGACATTCTATTTGAAAGCTCGTTATAAAGTCCAAAAGTTTAAAGTAAATACGTACAATGCCGTTAATAAGCCAAGAAATTCTGCCTGCCATTGAAAAGCGTTACCTCGGAACGCTAAAGAACCCAACTCTTTGGTGAAGCAAATAGTTAATTACAGTAAGAGCTCGTTAGGCGGGGATTGTACGGAACTGGGATATTCTTTAGACAGGCAGATCAAGACAACTGGCAGTTTTATTCTGTTTTAAAAAGAAATGATTTTAACTGTTTTTTAGGTACCTGTTAAATTAGTGTCATTTTTGAAGGTTACTAAAATTTTAGAACTTGAAAGACAATTTCTCCTTTATTTATTTTACTTTTATAATGGTTATAAGGCCTAAGCTCTGCAGTGGGACGCATAAAGCTCTTTTGATGTATCTGTAATTATTGATATTTTTGAAGAAATTAAATGCAAATATATTTAATTAATTTAGCTCCATAGAGAACACTTATGATGGTTAGTTGAATTTTACAACTAGCAAGACAATTTTTCCTTTATTTATTTTACTTTAATAGTACAATGCGGGAAGGCCTATGCTCTGCAGTGGGACGCTTTAAGTCTGATGATAATATCCGCCTGTGACACACGAAAGTCGCATAAATTATCTTTCACTATGAAATCTCCCCGTGAGATTCGATCCCAGATCACGAACCGATCAAAACCATCGCTGTGACCACTACACCAGGAAGGTAGTGACACAATTCATCATCAGCTCATTATACGTCCTTACCGAGGGGCACGAGCCCACCCGTATAGGGTGTATAGAACTTAGTCGTCGAGTTAGTCGTCCATGCGTGCCCAGTGCGGATTGGCTGACTTCACGCATAACCACAGATTTCCCAATACAGGAGATGGGGCAAGCCGCGTTTAAAGTGCGACAACTGTAAGCTCAACGAGCATACACTGGCTACCAGTTTACGCTCTGTGAGACGATTCAAGACGCACGAATATAAGAAGAAATTACCGTTTTTTTTCCAAAATGCCATCCTGTGCAATTGTAACATGCCATCATCGCAATGAATCAGTAAATTTACTAAGAAATATAATAACTTTTCACAGGTAAGAACCGAAAAGAAATTGCGACACTGGGACTGCCTATAAACTTGGCGGCTTGTCCAGTCTAATGTATATTCTGATGTCTGTGCGCATAATCTTTTGAGTTTCTTCGTAGCCGTGCACAGGCTTCCAAGTAAAAGCGTCGGATATAAAAATTGGGTTCGAAAACTCGAAAAGTAGCCGAGATCGACTTTTCAACGTCTCTTACTAAGCACGGAATCATCTTTCTCATGGGATAATCAGGTGATTTACTCTGCAATGTTCTAACAAAACTAGGAAATATCGCTCAAAGTGACATTTCCCACGACTTCCCGGTCATACCGCTAAACGCTGTGCCCAATAGACCATGAAGGCAGTGGTATAATTAAAATTCCGCTATAAGGCCGACAGATTAAGCGAAAATTCTTCAACTAGGCCTTTATTAACTGCAGTAAACAACATCTCATCTGTTTCGGATATAAGGTACAATTTTGAATGAAGCCCGGTCTGATAAATAAAGAAGACGTGTTTCTTGTGACATCTGTATTGCAACTGAGACTTAAGAGCTATAATACAAAGATTTTAAGTAATGCAAAGGTAATGAACGAATCTATAGTAAACAACCACAAAACCATCGAATGTACAACGATTCACTTTTCAATAAGCTCGCTTAACGAGTGCAAGCAATTCTAGCACTGTAAATTAACCTAGACAAAGACAGCTCGTCGCAGATCAGGAAACTATGAACCAACAGTAGTTGGAAACTTCAAAACCACATCGTAACAACTTTGTTCATTATCATCATCATCAGCTCATTAAACGTCCCCACCGAGGGGCACGAGCCTACCCGTATAGGATGATTAGGCCTTAGTCGTCCACGCGGGCCCAGTGCGGATTGGACGACTTCACACACAACCTTCGAATCTTTTCGCAGGTGTGCATGAAGGTTTCCTCACGATGTTTTCCTTCACCGTAAGAGCGTCGGATAACGTACATATATTTTCTAAAATTCGAAAACACATTGGTACATGTCGGGATTCGAACCTCAGCCCTCCTGGTAGGAAGGCGACAGTCCGCACCATTGAGCCACCGACGCGAACTTTGTTATGAAGACATAACTTGTATTTCCGTAGCACCGTCTATTAGTTTGATTATAAATTAACAGCAATTATCTTTAATAAGCATGAGTATTCGTTAATTAAGCCTTATTTAATAGACTGTCAGTAGCTCATTAGTGTAGACTGTTGCCGATCTGTTGTTGATCTAGAGAGTGTAGGTTCAAATCCCGCCACGTACCAATGTCTTTTCGAATATTCGAAATTTAATATACGTTTATCCGATGCTCTTACGGTGAAGGAAACCTGCGAAGAGATTCAATAGTTGTACGTGATGTCGGCCTATTCACACTGTGCCCGCGTAACCGACTACGGTCTAACAAAAAGGTCAGAACACTCCTGTTAGATGGTATACATGGCAGTGTTGGATACCTGAAGAGTCAATAACATGCCTACCACCTTGTAATAGTAGTTATGTTTTGTTCTATGGTTTTCGTCAAAAAGACGACAATAAATAAAAAAAATATATATCTACTGACATTCACACAGCGCTATCTAGCCCCAAGTTAAGCGTCAAGCCTGTATTATGGGTACTAAACAACGGATAAACATACTTATATACAATTTTTTTAAAGACTATTAATTATTTTATAATACTTATGAGGAAATGAGCAATTACAATTTATTTATTTATTAAGAGCCGACAGTGACAAATTACATTGAATTGCGGGCTTTGCCTTTGTGAAGATACATTTAAATGTATTCTTCCTTATTCCCACCGTTTTAAGTAAAGCACATAAACACAACTTAAGCAACTTCAGACCTTTTTACTTAGGCAATAAAGATCACGCTGAAACTAGCAGGCATAAATCACTTTTAACTTACGGACTCTGTGCCGTCACACTCAAAGAATTCCCAAGTTAAATAGCCAGTTAAGGTTTGATTGTGAGCGACAATGGAAGTTAAATAAACCAGTGTCAAGAGATCTTTGGATCACCCCAGGGTCTAATTTCCTGTCTACAGTTCACAATCACTGAGTCACAGGACAGGTGGATTATAAGTTCGTTGTCCGGGATTGTTATCGGATGAACTGTTTCATCACTTTTTGGCTGAGGGCTTTTAAGAATCTTTATAAGTATTTATGTTTTAAATATAATAATATCAATTTAATATATGGAGTGAAGACCGCGTCTTGGCAAGTATAGCGTAGGACGCCCTCCGGCTCGATGGACCGACGACTTGCAAAAGGTCGCTGGTCGGAGCTGAATGAGAAAAGCGGAGGATCAGTATATTTGGAGCAAAATTGGGGAGGCCTTTGTCTGTAGACTGCGATAGGTTAAAGAAAGAGAGAGCTTAATTTTAAAAACTCTATAAAGATGGTTTTTAAAGATACTTACCTAGTGGTTACTTAGACGATTTTATTGCGTTTTTATGACTTTAAATAAACGGTTGCTCATCTGGGTGGTAAGTGATATGCTGCCTGACTGACCATGCCAGATGCAGTGGCGAAAGAAATGATTAATTGTAGGTAGTAGTCATTACAGTTACCGTCACCTGAAACGACAGATGCTAGCTAGGGCTCTCATACCTACAGATGTACTAGTTACAGATCCCTCAACGCGATATTAGAAGTGCAAAATACTTTAACGGGTACCACCGCAGTCCGAGATATCGTTCCCTGAAATATGAATGCTATGCACTTCTGTGTTTCGGGACTCGGGTAATGTAGCTAGTAAAATTACCGGGTATAAGAGACCTCACATCTGTCTTTTTGGGTGTCGGGCACAGAGCCCGTCGAGAGGAAAAATAATTACTACCTACACGTACAGTTATTAACTTCCTTCAACACTGCTTCTGTCATGGTCAGGCGTATCACTACCAGGTGTGCGCTCTGTCCGTCCCCTTCACTTATAACATTAAAAAAACGCACAACGCCATTAAGCTCATAAAACAGTAACGTATACCTTATTTACTTCAAATTCTCACAAAGTTATTAAAGTTATTTTATGTGAAATAAACTTTATCGTTCGACACAGCACTGCCCTCTACAATCTCCAAATGAGGTGCGCTTAAAATTACAATTTAACAAACTGTGCCGTAAACATTTAATGTGATCAATTTTGCGAACAATTGCCAGTTAAGAAGCAACAAAAAATATATTAACGAAGTAACAAAAGCTCGAGTAGGCTTTTCCAGGAGCGGAAATTAGGATCTTCAAGTCCTCGGAACGCCGCGAGCGAGCGGAAAACGCGAATTTCCCCCCGCGGGATAGGGTTGTCTCTAGCCGGGACCCCGGTGTCCGGGTGATATTGAGCCAGACAGAGTCTCAATTCTAATATAATTGATATGACACTTTATAATTTGACGACTTATTTGGTGTTGCGGTTGAGAGGTCGACTGCAACACCAAGGGTTTCGGGTTCGATCCCTGGGCAGTACAATCATTTGTGTGCATGAACATGTCTATTTGTAATGGTCTGGGTACTTTCTATGTATATGTACATATTTATTAAAAAAAGTATATAGATATGTTTATCTGTTGTTTAGTACCCATAATACAGGCTTCACACTTAACTTGGGGCTAGATGGCGCTGTGCGAATATCAGTGGATATTGTTATTATTATTTAAAAAATCAAACTGTAATGTTGATGGTTTAAAATGGTAGTTACGTAGGTAAATGAAAAATGAAAATGAAAAGTGTGTTCACGCACGAGACGCATGACCAACCGTCACGGCGGAGAGAGGCGCGGGGGCGGCGAGCGGGCCGCGGACAGGACACCAACCACTGAGCCACCGAGCGGCGCACGCGACACTCGCGTCCAACTAGCCTCCCACTGATAGATGTACTTAAAGATAGTTTATACCAGTAAATATCTTAATAACATACAGTCCACTTTTATTTACTGCGTGCGCAGGTTTCCTCACGATGTTTTTCTTCACCGTAAGAGCGTCGGATAACGTACATATATTTTGAAAATTCGAAAACACATCGGTACGTGTCGGGATTTGAACCTCAGCCCTCCCGGTAGGAAGGCGACAGTCCACACCATTGAGCCACCGACGTTCCAATGTGGTGTTAATTTTTTTTTTTTTTATCCTTTATAGGCAGACATTTGACCGCCCTCTCACCTGATGGTAAGTGATGATGCGGCCGAAGATGGATCATGCCTGCCTAGAAACAGCCTTTTCACTCTCTCCTTGAAGACGGCCAGGTTGTAATGATCGGGGAACATATAAGGAGGCAAAGAATTCCATTCCTTTGCGGTGTGCATTAGGAACGAGGCACCAAAGCGGGCTGTGCGGATGTGTGGAATGTCTACCACGTAAGGATGGAACGCTCGCCTCCGTCTTGTATCCCGATGGTGAAAAGGGGCTGGTGGAATTAACGCGTGTAATTCCATCGCGCACTCACCAAAATGTAGCCTGTAAAAAACCGACAGCCGTGCAACTCTACGACGATGCTCGAGGCTTTGCAGCTTAGCGTCAGTCAGAGTAGGGTCGCCAATGAGCCGCTCAGCACGCCGCTCAATCGAGTCCAAAGCAGCCAGTTGGTATTTGGCTGATCCATCCCATAGGTGGCAGCAGTATTCCATACAAGACCGGACTTGGGCTTGATATAATGCTAGAAATTTTCGATATTAAATGTCTTTATCCGACGCTCTTACGGTAAAGGAAAAATCGTGAGGAAACCTGCGCACGCCTGCAAAGAGATCCAAATGTTGTGCGTGAAGTTGGCCAATATGCACTGGATCCGCGTGGACGACCCAAACCTTATACCTGTAGGCTCGTGCCGTTCGGTGGGACGTTTAATGTGATGAAAATGATGATCGTTAAAACTTTTCTGTGATAAGATAACCTATCCAGTTGACTCAATAGCGTAGGTACCATTTTGCAATAATTGTAGTATTTAAGATTTATATTAAATCTGATAGGTGCGTTATCTTCAACTGTTATAAAAATACCATATGGTTAGATTTTTATATTTTGAGCGTTCACCCTTTATTCATTGTAGCCTTTAAATAAATTTCACTGCAACTAAACTTAATAGTTATTTTGAAAATGGCATCAATTTAAACTATTGAATAGACTTAAATGTTTAGTACAGCCCTAGTGTTGAGTGGTCCAGTAATGGCTCGGAATTAGGACTAACGCCTTGAAACATTATTTACGGGCACTCATGAGGTCTAATCGGACGCTTATAGAATTCCCCCGCCCTCGAGGTCAGCTAGATAGGGGTTAAACCGCACAAAAGTATTTTTGGAAAATATATTAACATTAAGCTTTGGGAACTTGGCCTTTTACTTGTAGAGTTGTTAGTTGCGTTTACTATGAACTTGAAACCCGCAAAGTTATAAAGGAGTTAATGATTCGACGTCAATAATTGGTTAACTACCTTTTCAAAGCAAAATTTACTGGTAATTTTCAAAGCGTTGAAAATTTTAAAAGCGTTTATAGGAAACTAAAGATTGGACCGAGTTTCTCACGGCAGTTTTACAAAAGTATTTATGTTGGTGTTAATAAGGATTGTTTGATAAAATTTTCAAAGGATTGTTTTTATTTTCCTCCGCCAACAATGTTTGTTGCCAACATTTGTTAATGAAAATTGTATACAAGAAAGTTTAAAAAAGCAATAGTAAAACGATTAAATTCTACTCGAATATTACTACAAAAAGAAGTGAAATCCTATTTAAAACATTCTGTAAAAACGATTAACTTCTACTCGAACCTTGTCTCGATGGAGTTGCTTGTTTTTTTATTACTATTGAGAAATAATCTCAAAAGAATTGAAATCTAGACAAAAATGTGCCGAGTCTAATGTTCTTTACTGTGATTTCTTTATTATTATAATAATATGTTGTGTGATTTGGCCGTTAAAGGGTACACAAGGGTACAAACTCAAGTGTTCCATGACACCATTTGTACCAATCTATCGCCAGAACCGGTACCTATTGAAAATGTTGATTTAATGACCAGTCAATTGGAGGCTTGATAAAGTCACTTCAATAAAAAAAATACTTTACATGGCCCTTAAACCCTAACTCTGTACCAAATTTCAACTCTTTGAGTTTATGGGAAGTACTAATTCTATTGAGTGAGTGTCATAAATGCGAAAGTTTGCTTTCACTTAACTTCGGAACTAAATGATCTAAAGATTTAAAATTTTGGATTTCAAGTACGTGAATATAGTTCACTGGAGAAAGAAAATGTCTTCATCCTGGTCATATTTAGAGAGAGAGAGATTTTCCACTATTCGAGTTTAGTCGAGTTCGAGAGTAAAATTTTGAAACCGTTATTACATCCGAAATTAGTTTATTTAAAATTTCGAATCCATTTTTCACATAAGTTCGTCGCCTCTACAAAAGATGGCCGCCAATGCAGATAGTAAGAAAATATAATGACAGAATATTTCGAGTTTAAATTAAAGCGGCACGTCGCAAACGGGGCAATATCTCAAGCAAATGGTGTGCGATGCCATGATGCATGTGCTGCGGTACATCGCCGATGTATTAAATGCAATGAGACTTATTGAAAAATGCATTTTGCTCAGGAAATTAAAGCGATGCGTCCTTATTTCTTTGTGACGTTCGATATGGAGGTTATTTATGATTGCGCCTTGACACGTTTGCTACAAGTTTGATGTCGATGTAGGACTAGGGTTTTGAATTGATAGAGCATTTTTTAAATTTGGTCATATTGGTATGTCATGTTATATATATATATATATATATCAAAACCCTAGTCCTACATCGACATCAAACTTGTAGCAAACGTGTCAAGGCGCAATCATAAATAACCTCCATATCAATAATATATATAATTGTGTACTCTTTTTCAAGCTACAGTGCCGTGATCCCGAAGCAGAAAAGTGCTAAGAGACCTTACATCTTTCGTCTTGGGTGATGGCCGCAGGGTAGTGTTGATAGAAAGTAATGACTGTAACTTATTCTTTCCATTCTGCGCCAACTTTTTTATTAAGTATATATAAACAATAATATTTATATATACTGAAACCATTGCGGCAGTGATTAATATTAAAATGTCCCTCTCCCCCGCCCCTCTGAGATTAGTTAAGTTGACACGCTCGTGATGAAAGGGTGATGTGTGCTTAGGCAGGGACTTTCGGGATGTAAACATATCCTTTGAAGTTTGCCGTCTCAACGTGTCATTTCGGAAGTGATATTAATACCAGTTTGTAATCTCCCCGTGATGTATGGTATAAAGTTTATATACGAACATAATTTGCGACAAATTTTGATGAATTTTATATTTTTGATCTGGCTAACAGCTATATAACAGTTTATTTATACTTGATACAAAAGTGCCTTTTTTATTAGGTGAAAGGGATGGTCAATTCACTTACTGGGTAAGTGATACGCCTGACCATGACAGATGTAGTGTTAAAGGAAATTAGTTATTAATTTCGTAGACCGTCATTTCCGTCAAAAATGCCTTCTATTTTTCCAGACTATTTTCCTACTTTTAACTAGTTTTGTTCTTTTTTTTTTCTTTAAGCATTGCGTATTAATTCTTTCATTTTCTGCTTCAGTGTTATTAATACTCTATTAAGCCTTGTATTGTGAAGTTTTAATCTTAATAGCAATAAAGATTCTTAGAAACACTTGAATAATGACTATCGTATGTATATAAATCCAATAAATCCACCGCCCGTAATGGTGCCCAAGTGCTCGCGGAATTTTTATTTGTTTCCAATCGCGCAGTAATCCCGCGATGCAGCTGCGGCAGTCTTCAACACAATGCATAGTCAATGAAGTATAATATAACACCTTTGCGCAATTTTAAAGCCAAGACTAGATTTGAAAATTCTACCTGAGGGAATAGACTGGGTCTGGAATAACTCAACATATGTTTATTCAATATCTTTTTAGGTCAACACAACAGATTAAAAATTTCAAACTCAAACTCAATATCTTTTTTATTCATAAAGCTTTTATAAGACAGTTTAGAGCCTTGTTAATTTATTCGCAAGCACCCAGAGCTTTATACTACTAAAGAAAGTACCCAAACAAAATATAAGCTGAGGCACAAAAATTAACTATTATCTTCCCAGCTCTCGACTAACAATTCACTCTTCTAGCCCATTGATTATGTCGATAAATATTTACAATAAACTACCGGATAACATAAGAAATGAAAACCATGAAATTTTTTTTTAAGTAATCTCAAACAATTTTTAATAGAAAAAAGCTATTGCAGTATCAAAGAATACCTAACTAAAACATTAGCTGAAAATGTTAAACTTAATTCCTTATAAATTTATTATTTATTAATACATATATAACCTAAAGTAAAAATAAAAAAATATAAAAATAAATACATATACACACAGATTGATAAAGTAAATTGTATTGTCAGAATCCAGCTTCCTCCTCTCTCCTACATTGTTGCTGTGCCCGACAGGGTCCATAAGGTTCTTTATTATTTGTAAGTCCACCGTGTAAATACTATGGAATGCAATAAAAAATTGAGAATTGAGCCATCAAATTAATAATATTTTTTTAAACTACTTTTGTGTCTACCATTTTAGAAACAAAAACATAATTGCTAAACGTATTGCAGCATACTCATAAGTGCTTTTTGTAGGCATAATCTAATTAAATGAATTTTGACTTTGACCTTCAGCCCGATAAACTGATGACTTGCGAAAGGTCACTAAGTGGTGGCTGGATGAGGAAAGTGGAGGGTAAAAATGGGGAGTACTGTCTAGCAGTGAACTATGATATATTGAACAGAAATTACAACAACTTGACTCACAAACTTATTACCAAGAATGCGTTTTAGTAGAGAGAAGACCATATTTGTTAATTGAGGTCAAACTATTACGCAAATGCTTTGAGATACTTATGTGTACGTTTGTAGCAGCACCTGTCATTACGAGGCCGTGACGTCACCGTCCTTTAATCAACGGCTTGCTCGAACCGTGTCGAGTACAAACCCATTTGATATTGTGTTGGTCGATGTTTGAATCACTGAGCGTATCTAGTACTGTTGAATAGATCGATCCTAACACTCCGATGATAGTGATTGTATGATGGTATACTGCCATCGTTTGTGATAACTCTATAATAATAATAATAATAAGCATTTATTTTCAGATTACAAATTGATCCATTGATTAGTAGTATTAGTAGGCATATAATTATAATATTAATATTATTGTTAGTACAAAACACAACAAAACAAACATAACAAAACATTTTATCGCTGCATCCGCCGATCACATACGTCGCTCTGTGTCAGCAAACGCACGAAATGTTTTAATATAGGAGAGTCTCCGTTATACTCTTTAGGATACTGTTGGGGCTCCCTCGCAGTCTTTTCTGCCGCACTGCAATAACGAGGAAGTCCCAAAAGTACCCTAAAACCATTATTATATTGGACACGTAGGACATTAAGTGATTTTTTAGTGTAACTGGTCCACAGGCTCCCGGTGTACATATTCTGACAGTATGCTTTAAAAAGCGTGATTTTAACACGCTATAAATATAACTGCTGTGCATATGTAGCCAGAGTAGCACACCTTATATAGTTTAATCTTTAGTAAGTAAATTGTGGGAGCGTCGGCAGCTCATTGGTATGGACAGTTGTCTTCCAATATAAGCTCAGATAGCCAGACCTCAGACTACCCTTAATGTCCATATTTCGTAACGAAAACTTACAGATAGCATTTCAGACGGCCACATTTCAATCATCATCAGCTCATTAAACGTCCCCACCGAGGGGCACGTGCCTACCCGTATAGGGTGATTAGGCCTTAGTCGTCCACGCGGGCCCAGTGCGGATTGGACGACTTCACACACAACCTTCGAATCTCTTCGCAGGCGTGCATGAAGGTTTCCTCACGATGTTTTCCTTCACCGTAAGAGCGTCGGATAACGTACATATATTTTCGAAAATACATTGGTACGTGTCGGGATTTGAACCTCAGCCCTCCCG
Source organism: Leucinodes orbonalis (assembly GCA_019425675.1). NCBI lineage: Eukaryota > Metazoa > Arthropoda > Insecta > Lepidoptera > Crambidae > Leucinodes > Leucinodes orbonalis. The sequence continues at coordinate 56,155 of PQWD01001999.1, forward strand.
GTAGGAAGGCGACAGTCCACACCACTGATCCACCGACGCTCTACATTTCAATGCGTCGCTATAATTCTTTAAATATCGGGTGTCATTGGTAATGTCATTATTGTATTGTTTCAGTACCCATTAAGTGAGTGGAGCGGCAGTGTTGCCGAACTATCGATAGTTTAACTATCGATAATTGACTTTGAAAATCATCTTCGTAATCGATAGGAATTAATAAGGATAATGTTGCATTGTATTGAATAAATCGATAGTTTTGGCAATGGTCCGCTGCAGTAGATACTATTTATTGCTAATTCGATTATAGCGAGTCATCAAATTACTTGTTCATAAGGATTACAAGACTACTTAGGAACGTCTAAAAAGTACACAAAATGTACACAAAAAGTACAATATAAATATTTAAATTACCAAAGTAACGCTCAAAATTAATTTGTGATAAGTGCTCGAGATAAGTACAAAAAGAAGTTTAATGGTTTTGGCCTGTTGATAAGAAGCACCCAAAAATAATCATCAGTACCTAACGGTCACAGCCTAGCGATATTAACCAACCGTAGTACGATACAGTACAGTACGATAGTACCGATACTATCGATGGCCCTATCGATACTATTGTTTTTGCCAAACTGTCGATAGTATATAATAATTTTGCTAACCTCGATAGTAAATCGATCTTTTGCTTTTGCCCAACTATCGACAGTCGATAGTATCTCAGGCGGCAACACTAGCGAGCGGTATTTATTTCATTTTCAATCGGCTGATCTGTTGGCTGCCCGTAATTGACAGCTGGATGGAGAGCAATCGCTGCCGAATTGGTTACGTGCAATATACTATTGTTTTTACACGGATACTCGGAAAAAAATGTATGCGATTTGTAGAACTGAAGTAAAATTTAAATGTAGATATAAGTCCTGGTAGTCCTTTTATAATGATATTTGACGACCCATTTGGTGAGACGTCGGCTACTACATCGATTCCGAGTTCGATCCTCGGACAGTACAAACATTTGTGTGCATGAATATGTCTGTTTGTATTGGTCTGGGTATTTTCTATCTATATTAATAGTAAATTTGTACAGAATTTATAAAAAAATATATATAAGTATGTTTATCAGTTGTTTCGTACTCGCAATACAAGCGCCACGCTTAACTTGAGGCTAGATGGCGCTGTGGGAATGTCAGTGAATAATTAATTATTCACTGACATAAATGACTATAAGGACTTTAAAAAAACATGAATTGTGGAGAGCGGGCTTTGAAGATTTGAGTTTAAGTTTAATGGTTCCTATATCGGCTACTACACCAAAGTTTTTTTGGTTCGATTCCCGAATAGCACACACATATTACTGTATTTATGAAAAAAGTACGCTGTGTGAGTCGGTAAAACCTATCGCAGTTTACTGCTGGACATAGGTCTCCCCATTTTGCGCCAGATATCATGGTCCTCCGCTTTCCTCATCCAGCCCCCACGAGCGACCTTTCGCAAGTCGTTGGTCCATCGGGCCGGAGGGCGTCCTACGCTACGCTTGCCATGACACGGTCTCCAGCGAGTTGTGTGAGTGCCTAATCTTATTTATTTATTACAACTCATCTTATAAAAAAATATTAAATAATTGTGTGAGAAGCTGTTCACACACACTACCGTGGATCCAATGTATGGATAGTTATGACCTTGAAACATAAGAGCAGTCTACTATAATATTTTAATACCGTTTCATTCGTTTAACGTTAACACGTAAATCTTACATATAATTATTTTATAACTCGTCACCAAGGAGACTTCGTTCCCTAGAGATTTCAAAAGGGTGAAGTCCCTTTAAATCGTTTACAGTTTAATAACTCGAGAAAATCAAGCAAACAATTTGTTTGCTGATTAACTTCATTGCCCCAATGATAGTGATGTTATCAATCCATCAAGAAGAAGTTATCGATAAATATATTTTAATTTTATTTTACGTGTTACGGAATTTGGCTAGTGTTTATATTAATTTAAAAATAAACCAGCCTATAACATCACGAAAGGTATAGGCCTTTTCGTACATAATTGTTGCGAGGAGAAGGTCTCATTGGTGTGTCTTAAGGACTTTCACCCAAACAAACTAAAATGACTATCGAGTTTCTTGCCAGCTCTTCTCAAAGATCCTACCTATTACGAACCGGTGGTAAACTCATAAAAAAATATAATAAATAACAAGTGACTATTCAAATATCTGTAACATATTTATTTGAATAAAGATTTCTTCTTTCCTTCTTAACTCATACCAAAAATAGTTGATGATCCATTTGGGGTAGCGGTTGAGACGTCGGCTACTACCAAGGGTTCCGGGTTTATAAATTTACTGCTGATACGATTTTATTTCCATAGAGAATGCGTCTTACCAATAATGTGAAAAGACGGTGCCATAAAATATATGAAAATCCGTCTTAAATAAATGATTTTAAGTGATAAACTAATAAATCGGCAAATACGGCTTCGATAAATCTATACAAACATTTCTTCCCTCCCTAACCCCCGCTTGCAGATTACACATGCGAAACTTTAAAGCGGTCTCTTAAGACCACCATGTCTTAAAGTGTCCAAGAGACCCCTCAGGGAACGGGCGTTTGACCTAATTAAGCCAAGTGGCGTGGAAAATTACAGACAGATAGGGGTCCGTTCGACCCTAATTGCTGAAGGGTTGGTGATAGACGGTCGCCGCAGGTCTGCCTGGGAGACCAGTGGCTGAGTAAGGAAGTGTTAAATAAAAAAATGACGTTTTATGCCTTTGATTCAGTAATTTTTAGGGTTCCGTAGCCAAATGGCAAAAAACGGAACCCTTATAGATTCGTCATATCTGTCAGTCTGTCCGTCCATATGTCACACCCTTTTTTACGAAACTATTAGCACTACACTATTCAAACTTTGTAAGTATATGTTTTCTGTTAACTATTATAAGTTTTGACAAGAAAAAAAATAATAATTTTAGAATTCCCCATACATTGAATTTGAACTCAATTTGTTTTAACGAAACCACACGTGTGGTGGATCAATGTGGTGGATTGAGGTTCCTTATATATTTTTTTAATTGGTTTGATCGATATCTACTCAGTAGTTCTTATATGTCACAAAAGGTAAACCACAATTTTCTCACCATAAAAGTGCCTAAGTTAATAAAATATATTTTACTTCATATAAATTCCTGCTGCGGAACCCTCCACAGGCGATTCCAACTCGCACTTGCCAAATATTTTATGTCATTCAGTGGACGGGACGATCAATATACTCACCTGATGGTAAGCTATACGCTTGTCTATGACAGATGCAGTGTTGAAAGGAATGAATAACCGTATGTAGTTATTATCATCCATCAACACTGCTCTGCGCCCGTCACCCGAGACGACAGATGTTAGGTCTCTTATACCCGGTAATTTCACTAGCTACAGTGTCCTCATCCCGAAACACAGAAGTGCAAAACATTCCTACTTACGGAATACACAGACACACGCACACACTTAAGTTCACACTTATAATTGTAAGCTTATTCATTAATTCTCACTGGTCCGGTGTAGGAGAGGCTAGTAATCAATCATACAGGTCTCCTGGTGCAGATACCAGTCTCACACATAGTTAATTTTTTTTTATAGATTAAGCTTAATCTTGTACAACTCAACTGTGTGAGAGAACAAATAAAGATAATAATAACAATAAATATCTACTGACATCACACAGCGCCATCTAGCCCCAAGTAAAGAGTGGAGTCTGTATGGGTACTTAACCACGGATAAACATACTTATATCCTTTTTTAAATACATACATATATAATATACAAGAAAACACCCAGACCATTACAAACAGACATGTTCATGCACATAAATGTTTGAACTGCCCGGGGATCGAACCCTTGGTGTTGCAGTCGACCTCTCATTCGCAACACCAAATGGGTCGTCAAAGAGTCAAGATATTTTATTTATTTTTATTAATGATATCTGGCACTGCGGAGGTACCCATCCAGTGGTATGCTCCGGCAACTAGTCATAGTTGTCTATAAAAATATAAGCACCTAATAAATAATACAGCCGTTCGCGGAAGCCATTGAAAGCTCAAAAATTTCACCTATAAAAGCGCAACAAATTCCCGTTCTAAGTTTAAAGAATCGCATCGGGAGGTACTAGAGCGGTAAGTTCTGACACCTATTGCATTGTTCCCAATAACTTCCCTGGTTATTGCCCTAGGCACAACAAATTGGCTGCGGCGTATGAAGATAGATTTTTAATGTTGGCAACTAGCCAAGCGATGTATTTCTTATTTTCAAGTTGGTAGTTCGTCTTTGAATGAGCAAAGATTCTGAGTTTGAGTTTAGAACGTTTTTATCTTCTTTGACGTTTTGAACTTAGATGATTACTGGGTTCAGTATCATGATTATTTTGTTACAAAATCCTTTATTTATTTTTATTATAAAGAAAGTATAATCTTTTATTTTAATTATTTTATTTTTGTTTGTTTAAAATGAAAGCCATGTGCACTCGTCGCTTATGTGGTAAAGCTGTGAATAACGTAATGTTTCGACAGCATAAACTCCATGCAAAAAACTTTACATGCTTACCACCAGAAGGGTTGTTTCTATAGGCTGTTTTTATAGGGTGATTAGGCCTTAGTCGTCCACGCGGGCCCAGTGCGGATTGGACGACTTCACACACAACCTTCGAATCTCTTCGCAGGCGTGCATGAAAGGTTCCTCACGATGTTTTCCTCACCGTAAGAGCGTCGGATAACGTACATATATTTTCGAAAAAATCGAAAATACATTGGTACGTGTCGGGATTTGAACCTCAGCCCTCCCGGTAGGAAGGCGACAGTCCACACCACTGAGCCACCGACGCTCTAGAAGGGTTGTTTACTTGATATTATAAAACTTCTTATATTAAACTTTGTCGACCCATTTGGTGTTGCGGTTGAGACGTCGGCTGCAACACCAATGGTTCCGTGTACAAATATTGTGTGCGTGAACATGTCTGTTTGTATTAATCTGGGTGATTTCTGTGTACAATATGTATCTATTAAAAAAATGTACATAAGTATGTTTATTCGTTGTTTAGTATGCTAATTCTATGCTAATGCTTAGTTTGGGGCTAGATGGCGCAGTGTGAATGGCAGTGGACACTTCTTATTTTTATTATTTCTTAAGCGGCTAGAAAGATATCTGAGAAATGTCACCCGACCATGTTTTCAAGACAAACTAATGCCCAAAACATGTCATTAAGTATTGTTGCCAAAGATAAGCGACAGAGCCTCGATAAACATTTAACATTAGTGAAGTCTGTATCAAAGCTTTGATAAGCCAAACCTGTGTCTTTATGTACCTTATCTTGTGAGCTTTAAGGGCCATATTTGCTGGTCTAGTTGTACAAGTTTCAAGGGTTCAGTTATGGCAACGTCAATCATCATATCACCGACGCTCACGAAGAGATTGTGGCAGTTGTGTGAAGTTTCCGAGGTCGATTTGTGCTAATTTCGGAGGGATCTGATATATCGATACCTCTAGGTTCGTTTGGCGTAACCAACAAAACACGACTTTTCAGGAGAGCCTAAAAACTTACTTTTTTATATTTTTCTTTTGTTTTATTTTCTTGAATACAATTCTAAGATTGTCTCATTTTTTGTGCTCAAAAACCCAGTGAAACATTATAATCAAAATGTGTCTGAAGTAGGTAAAATATATAAGGTTAAAGATACAAAAACAACCGAGGGATAATAAACAAAAAATACTAGCAACTTGAACGATTGGCAATCGAATGCAACGGGATACACATTGAATCTTAAAAATAAGAGAAGAATCTTAACCCTTTGACTGCCAATGACGCTCTAAGGCTCCAGACACGACTCTTGAGTCTGGATACCTGGCGTTTAAAGGGTTAAGAATGTTCCTTTTCCTAAGAAATACAACCATAAATTCAATACAATAACAGCGAAGCTAGATATATATCGAAATATCTGAAATAAAAACTTAATTTCATTATTTTTTTCTATTTCATTCATATTAAAAGAAAACAGGCGCGGTTTCTCAGACCTCCGAGTGTTTCTTTTGATATGTAACAAGTACAGTATTTATGTAAAACACTTAATAAAATTCGACCTTATTAAGATCATTTTGAGATTTCAATCCATCGCTAAGTTCTAAGAGTTATATAGAAGAATAATAGGATAATATAAACATCGTTGAGATTGAAATATTAATTTGTATTTAATTTATAATTGATACGACGAAGCAGCGCCAATTAACTATGAAAAACAAAAAGATTAAGACGTATACCCAATTACTAGGCAAATGGGTGTTTATTCAGGCTACGCCTACATTGACCAGTCTAACGGATTGCTTCTTAGCATATTAACATGGTGTCAAGTGAAATAAAGCTTACCACTTAAGTACCCTTACTTATTTACTTTTATGTTACGAAGGGAACAGGACGGTCAGGACACTCAACTGATGGAAATGATACGCCTGACCATGACAGAGCATTCGATTTCAAGTTCTAATCCCACTACGCGTCAACGTGTTTTCGAAATTATATGTACGTTTACCCGACGCTCTTACAGTGAAGGAAAACATCGTGAGGAAACATAGCACGCCTGCGAAAAAATTCAAAGATTGTGCGTGAAGTCGGCCAATCCGCACTGAGCCCGCGTGGACGACTAAGGCCTTAACACCCTATACGGTTAGGCTTGTGCCACTCGGTGGGGACGTTTAATGAGCTGATGATGATATTAACATGTTGTCAAGTGACATAAGGCTTACAATTTAAGTACCTTTTTATGTTACAAATGAACAAGAACGGTCAGGACGCTCACCTGATGGAAAGTGATACGCCTGACCATGACAGAGCGGCATTGAAGGAGACCAACAATTGATAAACAGTTATTATTCTCCTACAACGCCGCGTTCGACACCGCCGACAACAAAAGTTGGCTCTTATATACTTACCCGGTAATTTCACTAGCTACGGTGCCCTCCACAGACATCCGAATATACAATTAGACTGGACAAGCCGCCAAGTTTATAGGCAGTCCCAGTGTCGCAATTTCTTTTCGTTCTTAGCTGTGAAAAGTATTATGTGTTTGGTAAATTTACTGATTCATTGCGATGATGGCATGTTACAATTGCACAGGATGTATTTTGGGAAAAAACGGTAATTTCTTCTAATATTCGTGCGTCTTGACTCGTCTCACAGAGCGTAAACTGGCAGTCAGTGTATGTTCGTTGAGCTTACATTTGTCGCACTTAAAACCCGGCTTGCCCCATCTCCTGTATTGGGAAATCTGTGGTGCCATTCCGAACACAAACGTGCATAGCACTCTTATTTGACGGGATGATATCTGGCACTGCGGTGGTACCTACCTAGACGACTCAGTATCGAGTCTTCCACCTAAAGTAGTCTGAACCAGTTGTATATAATATTAGATATTTATTTTTTTATTGTTGGAAATGGAAAAAAAAACGAAATCGTACTTATACCTTTAGGTTACCCATTCATCAGTTGAATTTTTGATGGTAAATGTGAACTTGATAGAGCGTCGGTTGTTGCCTTCCGATCTGGAGGGCAATAGTCCAACGCAACCACCAGAGCTTAAGGTCTAATCCCGACACGCATCGATTTATTTTTGAAATTACATGTACGTTTATCCGACGCTCTTATGGTGAAGGAAAACATCGCGAAACATCCGCACGCTCCGAATAAATTCAGAGGTTGTGCGTGAAGTCGGCTAATCCGCACTGGGCTCGCATGGATGACTAAGGATATACACCCGCGTACGGGTAGGTTCGTGCCCTTCGAAGGTGACGTTTAATGTGCTGATGATGAGGTGGTGATAGGAATTATATTAAAACCTGATACCACCATTCGACGAATGTTGGTACATAATAACTCAAGACGATACGGTTTTACCTAATCAACGGCAATTTTTCAGATCATTTGGGTTCACACATAAAATATTTATTTTCAGCTACCACTCAATATAACATTTATCACCTTAATAAACACGCATTTTCAATATGTAATGATTAATTAAATTAAATGCAATTAACATAATTAAATTAAAATATTAGATTCATTAATAAAACAACTTGGCAGCTGTCTACAAAGTACAGATTAAGTACATTATATTATCCCAGAGTGAGCCACTTAATATTAATATGTATTCCAATAAAAAACAATAAAAGCATCCTGGGCGTTTCAATTACGTTTGAGAAAAGCACTCAGAGGTTTCGCACTGAAGTATCATAACAGCTTATGTTCGGGAAAGTTTTCGCTACATAAATATTATTTATTATTGAGTCAATGATGTAAAAAGTATAGATTCGTGATATACTCACAAAACAACCGAAAAAAGTGTTCCGAATGCAGCGACACCACACATACACATATTTCGAATGCGCGTACATCTACCTTAACGAAAGCCTACAAACTGCATTTTCTTTGGCGGTTCGTTTTTGAGGCACGGGTGGCGTATCTACCTTTATAATACAAAATATCATTGGTTGGAGTACCAACATAGAAACAAAATCCAGGCCGTTCGATGGACTCTTTGTTATGTTCGGGAATATTCCAGAACTCTGCAGTATTCTAGGCAATGAATATTAGTATCATTACCAAATGATTGGTGAAACTTGGTTTAGCTTGTATGCAATTTTGTTAATGTGCAACCCAATTATTTGCTTTTGTAACAAACCAAATAGCTGCAAACAATGCACTGAAAACATTTGTTTGAAGCAGTGCGCTGATATTGATACAATTTTGTAGGTTAAACCTTATACCTTCTCTCTCTCCTCTCTTCAACCTATCGCAGTCCACTGCTGGACATAGGTCTCCCCCATTTTGCGCCAGATATCCCGGTCCTCCGCTTTTCTCATCCAGCTCCCACCAGCGACCTTCCGCAAGTCGTCGGTCCATCGGGCCGGAGGGCGTCCTACGCTACGCTTGCCAAGACGCGGTCTCCACTCCAGAACTCGTCTGCTCCAACGGCCATCGTTCTACGACATACGTGACAGCCCACTGCCACTTCAACTGCTGATCCGGCGGGCTATGTCGTAACTTTAGTTCTCTTGCGGATTAAATCATTTCTGATCTTATCCCTAAGAGAGACTCCAAGCATAGCTCGCTCCATTGCGCGTTGAGTGACTTTGAACTTGTGAACCAATCCCGCAGTCAGTGTCCATGTCTCAGCTGCGTATGTTAGCACGGGTAGGACGCATTGCTCAAAGACTTTCGTCTTTAAGCATTGCGGAATAGTTGACGTTAAGACATGACGTAGCTTACCGATTGCCGCCCAGCCCAACTGAACCCTCCTACTAGCCTCCATAATACCTTACACTGCATAAATTATAAGTACTCCCAATACTTTTACTAATAAAAATTATCTAGAAAATTGATTTCAAAACATCTACACTTGTAGATTGTTATTGATACTAATTTCATTAATAAAGACTTTGGAGATTTACATAACATAAATAATTTTAGTTTATTTTACAGTTTTAATTTTGTATTCGAAACTAAGTAGGTAATTTATTTTACAACATGGCAGGCTCAATATCGAATCGTCGAGGCATAATCACCTGCAGTATTCATTGACTTATTGTAATATGTAAATAGTTAGATCCTTAAAATTTAAATGAATGTATTTTTGAGTTTTGGAAAGAGGACACTGTTACAAGCATTTTTAAATAATTGTGTATAGGATCTTTCGATGCAGTGTAACCCGCCAAGACGAGCCAAGCGAAGCGCAAGGGCACTACGTACCTTTTCTCGAAGTGTTTTTAAACTCTCATAGAGTTGGTTTGTACCATCGTAGTAAAACCTTTGTTACTAACATTTATGGACTTATGAATACGTATTTATTATTAATATAACTTTAAATAGGAGCATCGGTGGCTCAATGGTGTGGACTGTTGCCTTCATACCGCAGGATCGAATCTCGCCACGTACCAATGTGTGCTCTTACGGTGAAGGAAAACATCGTGAGGAAACCTGCGCACGCCTGTGAAAAGATTCAAAGGTTGTGCGTGAAGTCGGCCAATCTGCACTGGGCCCGTGTGGACGACTAAAGCCTAAACACTCTTTACGGGTATGCTCGTTCCTCTCGGTGGGGACATTTGATGAGCTGATGATGACGATAACTTAAAAACAAGTCGCTACAGAATCTTTTTTATAATTGGCTAAAATTCTTCCTAGAATACTTGAGAAAGCAACCACCTAAGTGTAGCCAAACGATCCCCAAAATAGTTGCAAAAGCAAACCAGACGGCGAAGATCAGTCAATGTAATTATCGAAAACCCATAGTAATATCGCGAAAGGGCCTCAACCCGGCCGGATAGGTCGCGTGAAAAAAATTGAGAATCAATCTATTTCTATAACCAGTCGACGCCGAAGTATCCATTATCATAATGTGATAGGCGCCCAATCCTATAATCAGATATCTGCGGAGGTCTTCCACGGTTATGCGTCTATGTATATTTTTATTATAGAGGAATATGGGACGCGTTCGCCTCCCAATATTATGGGTACTTCTGAGCGTTTGTGACATAATCAGTTACGAAGTCGTTTGAAAAGCTACAGAGTATCGTGGTGGGAATACTGATATTTCATTGCTTGATTTGATAGTAGTCATTGTAAATTATAGCCGAGTGTATTAATGGTTGAGATGTCGGCTTTGACACCAAAGGTTCGGTGTTAAATACCCGGGCAGAATAATAGGTATGTATTTAGAAAAAAGTATTAAATACATATTACTAGCTCGTTGCTTGCTTAAATTGGGTTTGAATAGCGCTTGGAAACATCTGTGGATGATTAGTTATTTTTACAAAAGGAGACCGCGTGTCAGGTTGTTAGTGTACGTACACTTTGTGTTAAGCAGTTATTATTCGCCATCAATGCTGTGCTGCGCCGGACACCCGAGACCACAAATTTAGGTCTCTTATACCCGGTTATTTGACTATCTACCAACCTTACTAAACTTTCCTTTTGAACCCGATCATAAACTGCGTCTGTGGTCTATTGGTATAAGCATTCGGTTTAGATCACTTCGTGATCGGGGGTATCATGGAGGTGATCATGAATTTGTTCAGAAAGTGTAATTTTTCACCTCATCATTTAAAAATGTATATGATTCCGTAATTCAAAAAGTACGTCAAGCCTAAAAATAAATATACTTATATGATGTAAACTGGTCTGATTTATTTTATTAGTTTTTTGCATATTGCAAAACCGAGCCGAATTTGTGCTCGTATTTAAGCGGGTTTCCATATTGTGGTGAGCCACAATTTTGCGTATCTCTGCTGTTGTGCTATATGTCATAACGTCACGTTTCAGCTGGATTTAGAGCTACAGCTTGGTTGACAGACTGCTACTGGAATAACGAAGATTATCATATATAAGCTCTTACTAATTTTATGGATAAGTTAATATTGTAGTTGTTAAAGTTAAACAACTGGTCAATTAAAAGTGGATGAGGACATCTTAATCACACACCTTCAGGGTTTCAGGCTCGAATTGAATATTCATATATTATGTTGTATATTAATATATATTATTTGTAACGCAGTGAAAATTACCGTTTAAATCTAAAATCAACGGACAACGCTTATCCATTAGCGCTGCTATTTGATATAGGCAATATTGTACCCCCCGAAACTATTCACAATTGCTATGAAGGATGTCTTCAAGACTCGAAACTGGAATAAACGAAGTGTCAACGTGAATGAAGTGTGTAAATCTCATGACAATATCGTCATCGTGGCAGATACTTCTAAAAGAAAGAAAGAAAGAAAGAAAAATCATTTATTGACCGTAAAAGAAATACATATTATACACGGAATACAGTCACACATAAAACAGATGAACAACACTCACAAACTATATAGGCACACAGAACAGTAGAAAGTTATAAATATAGAGAAAAAAAAAAGAAAAGCAAGTAAATACGGTCAAAAGGTCCCGCCTCAGCAAAAGCTGTTGCACCGCCAAGCGCTGCAGCAGCACTGTTATTCTGGCGAGACCTCCTGAGATGACGTCACAAGCAATTTAGATAGAGTTATAATGGAGTAGAAGAGTTAGAGAAACGATATTATTATCAAATACACTAAAAATTAAACATTACAGAAAACATTCAATAAATTTCATACAATAATACAATACTCGTATACACTATAGTACAATAATAAAACATGTACATAAGTACAATATATGTAACATCGGACACAAAATGAATACATAAAAACTGAGCGTTTCAATCAACTGTTTAGTGTTGACAGTTGACTTTAGTGGGCTTTACACTTCAGTAATTTTAATAAATGTCTACACCTGAAGCATTTTCCGCTTATAAAATGACGAACAGTGGCGGTGCTTCCATATATGCGAGTAGTGGATGATGGGATACTACCACAGACTACTGCACTCTCTAAAGCCTCAACGATGCTGGTGATTTGTTCTGCCAGAGACTCAAACACGCTGCGTGTATGAATAGAAGAATAAACAGGTTGGTTGTTTGAATTTTGAACTACTAATAAGTATTTTTTAACCTTTTTTTGAATGTGTACTTTGTTTTTATGTAAAAGCTTGCTGAGTTGCTCAACAGCTTAAAGGAATCTTCCCTAAGAGAAGGGCCTGGATAAAATTAAAGACTGCCTCCGTGGCTTAGGTAAACAAAAAACTAATTGGATGCATAATCACGAGGAAATATCAACCAAAAATTATGTCCGAGTCGCTTAACACATACTTTTATTATTTATATTTATTTGTTTCATTTATTTAAGGCTCACATAACAAGATACAGTCAAATACAGTCTTTAGCTTCATCAATAAAATATACATCCTAGACTGCAACTCTAAACATGTGGGCACAGATTGTACCAAATTGGCTGTAATGAGAGGTTAGTATAATAATACTTAATATCTATGTACCTTAGCATGTAATGTTAGTAAGAAACATTATAAGAAAGTGTAATGAAAAATCAGCTATAGTCCTGGATTGAAAGAATATCCAGGACTTTATTACGAAAACCATGCAATTTACAAGCGAAAATGTCCAAAGAAGAGTGCTCAGAGATTAATTCATTATAGAGGCGACACATTCATTAAGACATGCAGTCAGATTTTTCATAAATATCACTATTAGAGAATAAACAAAGAAAGATAATGCTAGTACATGATAAATACTCCTAACACTGCTTTACTATAACAACTTTCATTTCCATCATCAAGTTTTCACTGTACCTAATAAAATTACTGCGACATTAGCACGACATAATTCCAAAGAAATTTGGATGAAATATGCCACCGCTTCGTGTGAAAGCTATTTCTAAATGGAATTAGAGAATTTCATGAAGCGATTACAATCCAACACTGCTGCAATTTGTATATGTTAATACAATCCTGACGCCGCGTCCGTAGTTAGCACGATTCTAATTCACGTGATAAATAACACATTTCGTTTCGTATTTGCATTCGTCGCTAAGGCGGAAATTGCTTGCAAAATCTCCACCTAGAATGTAAAGGAACGAACCATTGTTTGGATGGAGGTGGCATTTATTTATTGAGCACGTAGTAGTTACTAATATAGAACATAGTTAATCAGGCTCTTTATTTGTCGTAATTGAAGATGGTAGAATTGCAATGAAGGTTTTACATTGGGCTTATAAATCAAAATAGCTATTGAATATTCAGCCAGTATAAATCATCATTTGCTACATTCCTGAAACTACTAGTTTTTCTACCACTACTACTGCCAATACCATTATAGTTATAGGAAAATTTCATTATCGAACTTTATGTTTACAAGTATGTATATAAGTATGTTTATCCGTTGTTTAGTAAACGCTTAACTTGGGGATAGATGGCGCTATGTGAATGTCTGTGAATATTTATTATTTTATTAAAACGGCTTCCACTGATTTCTGGTCTTTCGAAGAATACATCGAAAATACCGCATCCATAGCAGCAGCATATCACCAGCGATTGCATACCCAATGAGATGCAAATGCCAGAAGCGGCTGCGGCGTCGAAACTCGGCCCGTTGTTTGCGGAACTCGGCGTCCTACCTGCGATCGGATCACAGTTGCGGAATATGTTGCGGATTTTGTTATTGCTGGTATGACGGTTCAGAATCAGGGCATTTGTAGACATAGAGCACAGAGTACTGCCATACGTTGTCCGACACGCGCGCGCACACACACACGCACGCACGCACGCACGCACGCACGCACGCACGCACGCACGCACGCACGCACGCACGCACGCACACGCACGCACGCCCGCACGCACGCACGTACACACACACACGTACACACACACACACACGTACACACACACACACACACACACACACCACACACACACACACACACACACACCACACACACACACACGCACACGCACACGCACGCGCACGCACGCACGCGCGCACACACACACACGCACACGCACGCGCACGCGCACGCACGCACGCGCGCACACACACGCACGCACACACAAGAGTTTAAGATTTTCATGTGTTATTGCAAATAAAACCTAATTTATTTTATTTTATAGGCCGTCGGTGGCTCAATGCTGTGGACTGTTGCTCTCCTACCGGGAGGGCTGAGGTTCGCCCACCCGGTAGGAGAGCAACAATGTTTTTCCGAATTTTCAAAATATATGTGCCATCCACGCTGGATCAGTGCGTGGGCAACCTGCACTGGGCCCGCGTGGACGACTAAGGCCTAATCACCCTATACGGGTAGGCTCGTGACCCTCGGTGGGGACGTTTAATGAGCTGATGATGATGTCGACATTCACTAAAGCAGCCTACATCGCAAGACTTAGGTCTCTCCCAAAGTGAGTGACACAAATCGCAAAACGATTATTTACATTTTTGGCAAATTGTGTGCTGTTGATGACAGCAGATTGCCTATGGTTTCAAATCTGTAGGGGAAATGGGAGAATAAGTCAAGGAATCATTTCATATGTTTTCTTTTGTTATGTGCATCATCATCATCATCATCATTAGCTCATTAAACGTCCCCACCGAGAAGCACGAGCCTACCCGTATAGGGTGATTAGGCCTTAGTCGTCCACGCGGGCCCAGTGCGGATTGGACGACTTCACACACAACCTTTGAATCTGTTCGCAGGCGTGCATGAAAGTTTCCTCACGATGTTTTCCTTCACCGTAAGAGCGTCGGATAACGTACATATAATTTCGAAAATTCGAAATCACATTGGTACGTGTCGGGACTTGAACCTAAGCCCTCCCGGTAGGAGGGCGACAGTCCACACCATTGATCCACCGACGCTCCATGTTTTGTTATGTGCAATAAAGTTTATTATTATGTTGGCAATATTCCAGGTTGTCTGGAAGCACAGGGTACGCACTTATATGGAGTGCGCCCCACTACTCCCATTTTGCAAGTGTTGACAAGCGTAGCGTGGTACGCCCCTCCGGCTGAATGGATGGACGAGTTGTGAAAGATCGCTGGTGGATGCTGGATGAGAAAATCGGAGGACTGGGATATCTGGTGCAGAATGGGGAGACATGCCCAGAAGTGGACTGCGATAGGTCAGAGAGGGAACTGATTTTATTTATTACTTAACCCTTTGACCGACAATGACGCCTTAAATAATAATATATATGAATAAATAAATATCCACTGACATTCACACAGTGCCATCTAGCCCTAAGTTAAGCGTGAAGCCTGTATTATGGGAACAAAACAACGGATAAACATACTTAGGTATATACATTTTTTTGTAAATACATACATATAGAAAACACCCAGACCATTACCTGTCTACTGTGCCATTACAAACAGACATGTTCATGCACACAAACGTTTGTACTGCCTGGGGATCGAACCCGGAAGTCTTGGTGTTGCAGTCGACTTCTCAACCGCAACACCAAATGGGTCGTGAAAAGGCGCCAGACACAATAGATTTTCTATTATGTGTTGATTCCCGGCGTTCAAAGGATTAATTCTACTAGTAAATCACACCTATAAAAGAACACATAAATACATGCCCTATTGTCGTCTAAAATGGAGAAGTCAAAACAAGCAAAGAACCTCTTCTTCATTAGGGTATTTGGTCAGCTTTTAATCAATGATGTAAAAAAGTATGGATTTGTGATATGCTCACAAAACAATTGAAAAAAGTGTTCCGAATGCAGTGACAGCACACATACACATATTTCGAATTTCGAACACATTTACCTAAACAAAAGAGTACAAACTGTACTCTCTTCGGCGTTTCGTTTTTGAGGCACGGATGGCGTATCTACCTTTATATATACAGAATATCATTGATATTAATATGACAAATGGACACTAGTTTTAATGTCAAATTACTAAGTTTCATCACAATAATATTACTCATCAAATGTCATCTTATCTGTATATTTATATCCCACCAAAAACATTCTGTAAAAAGTCTCGATGGAGCTGCTTGATTATCTATAAAAAGTAATGAAATCAAGACAAAGACGTGCCAAGTCTAAGTTTCCTTACTGCGATTACTTTATTATTATGGTTAATGTTGTGTGACTTGACCGTTGAAGAGTACACAAGGATACAAACGAAGCGCTCCATAAAACATTGCACCAATCTGTCGTCAGAACGCTAGAAGCTACCTATTGACGATAAATCTTTGCCACTTGGAAAATGGTGATTCAATAACCAGTCTAATGTAGGCTTGATAAAGCCACTAACGTATAAAGAATGTTCAACGGCCAAGTCACAAAACATTAACCATAATAATTAATTAATTGCAGTAAGGAACCTTAGACTTGGCACGTCTTTGTCCTGATTTCTTTACTTTTTCGAGATAATCAAGCAGCTCCATCGAGACTTGGCTAGATTTTTTAAAAAATGTTTTCGGTGGGATTTCACTTCTTTTTGTAGAAACTTGAAAGGAATATTGGACGACCCATTGGGTGTAATGGTTGAGACGTCGGCTACTACACCAAGGGTTCTGGGTTCGAACCCCGGGCAGTACAAATATTTGTGTACATGAACATGTCTGTTTGTATTGGTGTAGCGCGCTCGGCTTGGCGTGGGCACTACCGTGCCCCCCGATTTTTGACATCGGATGAAGCGGTCACCATGTTGAATATATATTGTTCAAAGGCGGTATGTCGATCTCTTACATATAGTTTGACTGGGCTCTTATGTTATCTAATAAGGGTCACCAGGTACTCCAGATCTTCGATTATCCAAGTTTTTATAGTTTATCTTTTATGTAGTCATTAAATCCTAACCCTGTACCAAATTTCAACTCTCTGAGTTAATGGGAAATACTAGTTCTATTTTGATGATCATGAGTCAGTGTCTATCTGTCGAAAATGGGAAAACGGAACTAAATGACCTACAGACTTGAAATTTTGGGTTTAAAGTATGTAATTATATATGACTATATAAGGAAAATTTCAGCGTTCTAGTATAACCCAAAGGTTCTCAAATTGGGATCTGAATATGCGGCGAAATGGATCCTGTAAAGGATGGGACGGCAGTGTTTGCTTTGCGCTCGACTTGGCAGATTTACTATTAATCTTCTGTCTTACAAAATACTTTGTACATTTCTTTTAATTTTTATAACATGCCATGGTTATTAAAGTTATTTGAAAAATATCTATGACCTACTCATACCGTGTTTGTACAGCGTGGGATATTCACAAAGGCAATCAGAACCGGCAGCGAAAGTTCGCGGCGTACGTATTTGCATTGCTAATCGTTGTTAGAACACACGTCTTTTGGTACTTGACGTTCTTTAGTATTGTTTAAATAGCTTTCGATACACGTTGACAGCTTAATTTTGGGTAACTAGTTTTATTATCAAAATTTGTAATTATTAACTCTTGTTTCTTTTTTATTTATTATGAATAAACAATTTCAAATTCAAATGTTTTATTTGCAACTAAGTTATTTGCAACAATTTATGTTATCGATAATTAAAGAAAAGATGGCGGCATCCGTCAAATTTGTATGTCGCATTGGTTTTAGTTTTGTACATCACTAAATGGCACTATCCTCCGTTACATCGCGGTAATAATGGGTGCCACAAAAAGACTTAAGTAGCGGCGCCAATTTAAGTAGAAATGTGAACGTTGTACATGTATACAAAAACATTATTTGGAATTTTTTTTTACATTGCTTTTACATTTAACAGCCTACGTTTGGAATGTAAGCGGAAAAAATAAAATTATTTACATCACATTAGACACTTCAAAAATATCCGTTTTTCTTCAGTATTTGTATGGATGTTATTATACATATTATAAACCTTCCTCTTTAATTACTCTTTCTTACAAAAAATACCGTATCTAAGTCCGTTGCATAGTTTTAATGATTTAAGAGTACATAGGGATATAAGGACAGAGAAACCAACTTTGTTTCATACTATGTAGTGATCATATTTAAACTCAATAACACCTTTACAAGCTGAAGATATGTGAATCAAATTCTAAGTGTACCAAATTCAAATAGACAATAGTCGCAAAGTCGTTCCAACTCTCTGGAATCCCCTAGGCGCAATGGTTCAGACCCATCTCAAACGAATATGGAGCAATCACCGAGCGTCCCATTCGAGTTCGCCCTCCTTAGCATTCAGCCACGAACTTGCCCAAATTGACGCAAATCAGTTGCTGGTGATTCTCAGGAGCGAACCGAATGTGTCGCGAAACGTCTGCGAGACAAACTTGATTAGTAGAAGGTATTTCGGGACAACATGTTTATTGAACGGCTAAGAGAATTTCGCTTTGATATAAAGACAAAGGCCTTTGATCCGTTTTGTATCAATTGATGACAAATAAGTGACGTGGGGATAGCAATTTTCCGCGTTCCGTTAATGTAATTAAAACTCACTGTGTTAAGAAAAAAAATCGATTTAAAAAAGTTTCCTTGAAAACAATTACTGGCTGGCATCTTTTTCTATTATGTTTGTATTATTAACATTTCTTCCGTTATTATTTTTAGTTTTTATGGTATACGTGCTAAAGGAACTTACACAAATATGTCTTCCATTGCAGCCCATAAACATTTGTAATGCCAAAATACGTCATGGGATGTTGGCCCTCTAAATGAGAAACGCCATTTTTAAGAACCCCAGCTTATATCGATATGGAAGTGCTCCCATTTGTAACTGGTAACAAATAATACTGTTTCTCGTGTATCTGACGGTAAATACAAGAAGTAATGTAACGGATAATTTAAAATGTGAAAGATTCCAAGGCCCGCAAACCAATCGGTTGTCCTAGATCCAATAACAAAATAGGTTTTTGTCAGCTTTGCAGTAAAACCAACACAGGTCTAAAAAGTACAGTTATGGAAGGCAATAGGTCATATAGATATATTCTCTCCTGATATAATTAATAAATTATAATTCTTAATATTCTATGACCATTATTATTTCTAAGGATTACGAGTTAGTAAGTTATTATTAATGCACAAGGTGTAGAAACAATATTAACAAGCGTGTAACATTTAAGAAAAACAACATTTATGAGAAACAAGATTTAGCACAATCAAAAAGAAACACATCTAAAAACAAAGAAAATAATAAAGACGTCTTCCTTATATTCACTGCCAATTTAACATCACAAACCTTGACAATAGCCAACCCTATTTACAACTTTATTACCAATGCATTAACACACATTTCCGCAGGGCCATCGTTTATTAACCTCCCTTAATTTAACAGGACCACAACACTTCCAACTTTTAACAACTCTTCAAATTTGGGTCGGAGTGTAAAAATCCACGGTAACACTAAAGGCTATGTAGAACAATAATTATTGCCTCGTGATTGCGGCAGGTAGAACTTTACGAGTGGTACTTAAATGTTTTATACCTGTGTTCATTATGTGTTAGGAGGCTTTCAATCATGTCTGGGTAGTGCATAAGCTGAAGCGATAATTCTGAGGCTCCGGAAACAAGATTAAGTCGGTAGTAGTCTGTAATAGAGTATTAAACCAGGCCAACGCAAAACTGAAGATATCTCAATCTTTACGAAAATATAATTTCAACATTTTTTACTGAAGAGGTTGTGGATTTTTTTAATGTAGTTTCAACTTAGATAAACAATAAACTAACAGCACAATCTCACTCAAAAAGAGTTCGAGGCAAAACTCTGTCCATCGCGTCAGTTGGCCAGAGTTTTTATTCATTTTCACTTGTTTTAGAGCGTCGGTGGCTCAGTGGTGTAAACTATCGCCTTCCTACCGGGAGGGCTGAGGTTCAAATCCCGACACGTACCAATGTATTTTCGAATTTTCGAAAATATATGTACGTTATCCGACGCTCTTACGGTGAAGGAAAACATCGTAAGGAAACCTTCATGCACGCCTGCGAAGAAATTCAAAGGTTGTGCGTGAAGTCGTCCAATCCGCACTTGGCCTGCGTGGACGACTAAGGCCTAATCACCCTATACGGGTAGGCTCGTGCCCCTCGGTGGGGACGTCTAATGAGCTGATGACGAAGCAGAATACCTCAATCTTGTGATGCAAATCAGATCCTATAAAGCATATAGTAGCACATATTACATTCGTACCTCGGTTTCTGCACTTTGATAATATGAAGTATCACTGCAATATGTCGGCTGATATATCAAAGCGTGATGAAAGCTTACCGGTTGGCAAGGGGCGAACAATAATGCAGCCATTAATCGAGGCACCTGCCTGTAACGAAGACGTCAATCAGGGCGTGTAGCGTTAGTAATGCTGGCCTGGTGATTAGGGCTGCTGTAATAGTGCGATTTATGAGTGGACACTGACATTCAGTGGCATGCACTCCATGTATGCAATAAATGCAAATACCCTGAGTGTCCAGACAACCCAGAAAATGCCAACATGTTAAATAATTCCCACTTATTCGCCCATTTTCTTCTACAGATTTGAAACTATATATATGGATTTTTTTGACGTCGTAAGTCTGTATTATGCCTTATCAGCAGTGCAAATACAGTCATAATGCCCGAAGTGATCGCAATGCCGCATTGATCGTGCTAATGAATTTGTGAAGCTACGCGAGTAGGCGCACCCGAGATTACTATGGCTTTGCATATTTACATCGGTGATCTTTGTCTGAAAGCGGTGGTGTGTATTACAATGTGTCAGATTACTGAAGTGCTGGGACCTAAATCTGATACATTGAGGCCCGTATTCTTAAAAGAAGTTCTTTTTTTTCGAACTGATGACTGCTGTTGGCTGCAAATGGCCTTTACAGCTTCACCGGGCAATTGGCGAGCGCAGATGGCTCTCAGCCTCAAAATTTGCACAACGAGCCTAAGGACATCCCCGAACGGGACTCGAACCTCGGCATAGGGCGTTGCGGGGGGCTTGGTAGCCTAACATATGTTTGGGGAGAAAAGCGGCCCAGCACACGCCGGGACTGTGCGAACCTACAGGGACACGCGACGATGGCCCACACCGGCGGGGACGGAATCTCGGTTGTCGATTTGTACAATGTTGTAATGTTTTATCTATTTCGGCCGCTGCGACCGTGATAGCTTCGTTAAACGAGATGCAAGCATTAACCTTTACTTAAATAGAGTTAGCAAGAGATGCCGCTATTTATCGTTTATAGCACTATCTTTTTCTAACTCAATTTAAGTAAAGATCAACGTTGAGTCACGGTCTAGAATACAGGCCTAAGTACTACAAAATATGCATTTGAAGACCCATTTGGTGTAATGGTTGAGACGTCGGCTACTACATCAAAGTTTCCGGGTTCGGTCCACAGGCTTCCCAAACAGGTGTGCGCATGAACCTGTCCGTTTGTATTGATCCTATGTGTAATATGTATGTACAGTAAAAGCTCCTTATTCGCGCTTCCTTTATTCGCGTTTTCATTATTCGCGGATTAAAAAAATGCTACCCAATTCCTATATTCGCGACTCAAAATTTCTTTATTTGCGGATCTAATAAGTACATACATAATAATAAAATTATTCCCATAAGTATCCAACATAATAGCCTTGTCGAATGGACTAATCAAAAAGTAAAATAGCTCTTATTACAACTTTACCAAAAGTATGTTGTTAAATGATATCTCCGAGGACTTTGACACAAGCCCCCTTCCCCGCGAGCGGTGTTTTTGAGAATGTTAGCAAATAGAATGAAAGCAAAAGCAAAAATGTTAGTGAAGGTTTAAGAATGCCAAATGAGCTTTGCGATTTATTTATGAACATTGATCCATCTATGGAACGAAGTCTTATTTTTAAGAGGCAAGTTGCTAATGCGGCTGCTGTGTTTTAGTCTGAATTGAAGGAGCTTTTGAAAACTGCCAAGCAAGAAAAAATGACAAAATTCTTCAAACCATTGCCTAAGCCTTAAGATAATTTTTTTGTGACCTAGGAACGTATCCCCTATAATTCCATATAAATTACTATTCCGTATTCACGGTTTCTGTATTCGCGGCATATTTATGGAACATATACCCCGCGAATAAAGAGCTTTTACTGTATTTACAAAAAAAAAAGCCAGTATGTAGAGTTATAATTATCCGTCAACGCTTCTATGCGCCCGTCACCCGAGACAACAGATGCTAGGTTACTTATGCCAGGTAATTTTACTAGCTGCAGTGCCCCCATCCTGTAACATAGAAGTGCAAAACGCTCCTACTTTACGGGACGATATCTGGCACTGTAGTGTTATCTACCTAGACGACTTAGTACCGAGTCTACCGCTTATTAAATTATTATTCATTGAAATACACAGCAAAGCGTACTTTATTTCAGTTCCTTTCATAGGTATGTGTCTACAAAATATTATTACAACATTTATGAAATGGTTCGTACTACAATTTGCAACAAAACAGCACATACACATGTATGTTGCATAATTCAATTTAAATTTCAAGTTCCCGCGAGAGCACGGGAAATGTTTCACAAAATAAATCCCGGCTAGTCCACTTTAATGCGGGTTTTGACAAACAAAAAAGTATCATTTTCAATACCTGCAGTAAAATAACGTTTGTGTTTTGGGAGGAGGGTGAAATTGTAATATGTAACTATTACTATTATTATTATAATATTGGCGTTTTGTTATTAAGCGATGAGGCACACTTGTTAATTTGCTATTTTAAAATTCTAGGTTTATACTTATGTAAAATATTTACATTGTAGGTCTGATGATTGCGCTGCGCGCACAGTTATGTTCTTGACATTGTACTGGTTTCCACGGAAGAACAGCGTAGAGTTGTCTTGCAGGCACCTCTACATTATAAGCTGAGTGGCGACCAATTTAGTGTCATTGTTGATTGTTTAACTTCATATTATTAGTCTAAGTACTTATAATTGATTTCTTTTATATGCACATGTACCTATGAAAAAAACACTAAAAAAACGTTTTATTATTATTATTAAATTACTGGGTATAAGCATAAATGAAATAATACTAAGTATAAAATACCTAACATCTGACGTCTCGGGTGTAGGGCGCAGTGCGGCATTAATGGCGGATAATAACTGTCTATCAGTTGTTGGTCTCCTTCATTATTGCTCTGTCATGGTTAGGTGTATCATTTAAAATTATCCTGTATCCTTATAATGTGCGATTTTCCTAGTTTGTTTAGGATGATGCAAGCCGAAACCACAATTTTCTTTTCAGCTTGCATTTGTATTAATTGCCCGAAAAGATTGATAATTCCTTGCATCGGAGAGCACGTAAAGCTGTCGGTTAAGGCTACAATCTTAAAAATGGTTGTTCATCATCATCAGCTCATTAAACGTCCCCACCGAGGGGCACGAGCCTACCCTAGGGTGTATAGGCCTTAGTCGTCCACTTGGGCCCAGTGTGGATTGGCCGATTTCACGCACAACCTTTGAATCTCTTCTCAGGGGTGCACAGATCCTCACAACGTTTTCCTTCACTGTAAGAGCGTCGGACAACGTACATATAATTCCGAAAATTCAAAAACACATTGGTACGTGGCAGGATTTGAACCTGCGCCCTCCCGGTCGGAAGGCAACAGACAAAAATAATGAGCCACCGACGCTATTAAAAAAATGGTTGTTAATACCATCCAATCCAAATTGGATCGTAGGGTGGCTTATGCCGTATATTAAAGCCGTGGTATGCAGGAAGGCTGCATACCACGGTCGAAGAGCGTCGGTGGCTCAGTGGT